>PVKV010008989.1:0-78201 GCA_004027835.1 Alouatta palliata
TTCCCATCCCCCCGTATCCACAGCACTGCCCTTTCTGAGGGCACAATGGCAGTAGCAATAACAATAACATAGCGGGGGCTCCCCCACCATCCCACCTTGAGACCCCACTCCTCAATGGCAGCACGTTTTCTATTTTGCTTCCTGTTGTCCCTCCCAGGGCCTAGAACAGGGTCTGCCACCCCTGCCACCACCCACTTTGAACACCTCAAGCTGGGTCCCACCACCCCCTGGACACCCACACGCCCTACCCCACAGTGTCCACCCACATGCCATCCCTGCAGCCTCTTGGTCACTGGCAGTGCCAAGGAGGGCAATATCTGGCACCCAAATGTGGGTCTCTCCCTGGCTGACCTCAGCCGAGGGCCCTCCACAGCCCCTGCCTCCCATGTCTCTAAGGAAGATTGCAAGGCCATCACCGGGCACCTGGACAGCGCTCAGGGGTGTCACCTGTTTCCAGCACTGTCCTCAGCTCACTGCAGGCAGTGCCTGGCTCGGGGCCAGCCTACTGCACACTCATGCACACAGGGCCACCCCAAGGCAGGCCCGCAGCAGGGCACCCACGCCAGCTAGAACAAAGCGGGCTCTCAGCCACCGACGTGCCCACCCCCAGGACACACAGGCTGCACTGCCCCCACTACGGGCCCCACGCTGGCCTGTCGGTGCCAGGCCAGGGCATCTGCAAGTGTGTGGCTATAGCACCGCCTGGCCCGCAGCCGCATCTGGATGGCAGCCTGCCTCAGCTGGGCTAGGCTGGAAGCAGGAAGACCTGGACCTTCCAGCATCGGTGCTGCACTGAGGAGATGGACGGGCCCACCCCTCCCTGCCCATGGGGACCCTGCACCCCGAGTCCCGGGCCTGTCACACTGTGACCTCAGAGCTACACAGAGCTTTGTCCCTGGCACACCTGCAACCACATTACTCAGTTACGAAGACACTGAGGCCCCAAGAGAAGGTCCTGGGGGGCTGGGACCACTGTGGGCCAGGCACCGCACACAGCCGTCTGTAGGCCTCTCAGGCCCTCCAGGGAGAGGTGGGCCACCCTGCTTTACAAACAAGGACCTGGAGGCTCAGAAGCGGAGTGGACTTGCCCCAGTCCCCTGGGCAGGAGGCAGCAGTGCCGGGATTCAGCCCCCGTCTGTGTGGCCCGGCTTCTGGCCACGTCCACGCTATTCTGGGCTTTGGAGCAGGCGCGGCCTCTGACCTCTACTCCAAACACCTAAGCGACGGTGAAGGTGGAGCCGCCTGCCCAGCCAGGCTATGGAACACTCCCAGGGGCTGCCCCGGTCACTGGGCCCCGAGCCAGTGGTCCAAGCAGCACTCAGCACCTGCTGCCTGAGAGACCCAGGGAGAGCAGGCGGGGTCCCGGGCACCTCGTGGGGCAGACCCATTAGCAGCTGCTCTCAGGTCATCCTCTCAACAACTCAGGGGTGCAGCCACCATCCAGGTTCAGAGAGGTTAAGTGACTCCCCCCAGGCCACATAGCCACGAAGCAGGAGAGCTGAGATTTAAACCACCTCTAGGGCATTCTCCCACCATGGGCCCCCAGGCTCTGCAGGGGACGCCTTTCCTCACTCTGCCGTCCTCCCCCAACGCCGCTGCGGCTGACCACCTCACCATGATTCTGAGGAGCTGGGACCCAGGGCCGGAATGACGGACACTGCTTCTGCCTGGGCCAGGAAGTAGGGAGCCGGCGGCAGGGAGCACCCGTGAGGCTGTGCTGGCAAGGGGCCTCAGCCCCAGATTCCTGTACCCTCCAGAGGGAGGCAGCCAGGGCCGGGGCACTCAGACGCCGGCGTGAGGCCACCAGCTGGCAGGGGCTGGATTTGTGTGGCCCCAGGGCCTTGAGGGATGTCCAGCGGGTCATGGCTGCTCCAGCCCGTGCTCCGAGCAGCTCGAGGCCTGCAAGGAACAGAATCACAAGAATCAAAGGCCAGAGAGCTCGGTCCACAAGTGCTCCAAGCAGCTGGTGGCCTCGCAACTGGCCAGCTACCAGGCTGGTGAGGGTGCTGTCACAGCTCCTGGCATCTGTACCAGGGCTGGGCACCCAGAACCTGCCCGGACGGTGTCATACAGGCTTGGAAACCCACACTTCTGTTGACATTCATTAACAAGGTCAAGTTCACGCCCCACTCCTTAATTTCTCAGAGCCCAAAACTGACTTGGATCAGTCACCTGTCCCAGGAAGAGACAGAGTTGGAGCCTAGAGTGTCAGTCCTGAGCCTCTCACAGCCCTGCTCGGCTGTGTGTGCCTGTGTGAGAAAGAGAGCCCCTCCCCGGGGTGCTGGGAGCCCCCTCACTGGGCACTTGGCGAATACAGCACCACACACACAGACCCAGAAGGGGACCCTGGCATAGAAACCCCAGCACCACAAGCAAAACAATGCCCCAAGAACACTCCTGCATAAACACAGGTGTGGCAAGAAATTGCGCAACAAGCGGCCTTTAAGGATGCAACTTAAGAAACATGGGACAATATCCTCCACCAGGGACGCACAGGCCTTTCTGGCTCTTGCTCGACGGGGTGCATACAGTGAAATCGGACAAGACATGAAATCTCAGAGAATTTGTTTTGCTGGAAGAGGCCTTAGCAGAGGCCGGGTCCCCATTTCACAGATGAGAGAACCAAGTCCAAAAGAGAAAAAGAAACTTGTCCCGGGCCACAAAGCAATTCAAGGGCCAGAACGAGGTGCTCACTCCTAAAATTAGGACTGTCTTCCGCAGACGCCCAGGTTGGCCCGCCAGGGGCCCGGGGTCGCCGGGAGGGGGATGGGAGAGGGGCGCTGGGTACACCACCTGCTAGACAAGGCGGTTTCAACACCAAGGAGCGGTGGATCAAGCCCAGCAGGCAGAGAGCAGACAGTGGGGAGAAAGCACAGACCTGGCAGACCCTGAAGATGGGAAAGCTGGTCCCGGCCCGGCCGCCTTGCTAGCCTGCCTTCCTGCTGGCCACAGTGCCTACTCTCACAGCCTCCTGGTGACCAGGCCACATGAAGGACAGACCGGGGCCTGGGCTGGGAGCTTTTAGAGAGGACGCCAGATGGCAGCTGCCACATGACCTAAGGGTGGGGTCCAGGAGTCACTGGGAGGTGCTTCCGGATAAAGCTGGACGCCCCATGCCCACTGCCCTGAGGCCCTGGACTTCTCAGGTTTCGGTGACATCCGGGAGGAGTCCAGGGCAAGGCCTGGACCCACATTCCCAGACACCAAGAAAGCACCGACAGGAAGGGAGAGCGCAGGGGCCTGCACCACCCAGGCTAAGACACAGGGACTCAGAGCGGGAGGTGCCGACGGCCCCCGCCCGCCACGCAGAGACCGTCCAGCCAGCTGGGGTGTCTCCCGAGGCACAAGCACAGCGCTCAGTATCTGTCAAGTGCTAACTACCTGCCATGTGCTCTTCTAAGAGCTTTAATAAACTGATTCATTTCATCCCTGCCATCACACTGTAACTATTATCCCCATTTCCAGACGAGCAAACGGAAGCTCAGAAAGGTTGAGTCACTGTGAGGGTCACACAGCCTTTCAGGAGTGAAGCTTCCAGGTTGGGCTGTGAGGGCAAAACCAGTGCCCCACAACCCCAAAACTTGAGGCCTGACTGTGCGCGTGGCACTGCAATCCTTTTGGTCCCAAGCCCCTGCAGTCCAGGCGGGGATGAGATGGAGAGTGCCACAAACCGGCGCTCCAAAGCGCAGGTTCAAGGGCCCTCACCGGCACTCCAGCCCACAGCCATTCACCCTCATTCGGAGATGGGGCACTCTACCTCATGATCAAGCTGCACTATTGGAAGACTCCTCCTCGATCACTCAGTGCAGGGAAGACTGGTGCACGCCCCATCCCCAGCTCCCTGCCCCCAACTCCCACCACCCAAGGTGCCTGCTCCAGCCTCACCCAGCCAAGCACCACTCCTCAGCCACAGGGCTTCACCCACTGCATCCAGGGCAGCTCCAAATCTTTCCCAATCCAGTCACTATTCATCAGATGCAGCACAGGGGCCAGGAAAGCCTCCAGCCCTTCCTTTGCAGATGGGCAGGCTGAGGCTCTGGGCCAGTGCCCTTGCTCCAACACATGGGGAGCAAGAGGCAGGGCCAGGCCCTGCCCAGGGTATGAGACCACATCAAGGCCAGGCTGGGCATGGGCAGCCAGGAGGGGCACTCCCGAGGGGCAATGCCAGAGCCAGGAGTGGGAGGCAAGGATGTAGTGGGCACCCTGGTGGCAGTGAGGGAGCTTGGCTGGACTGAGGAGAGTCCAGGCTAGTGTGGAGAGGAGAGTGGGGGCAGCATTTCTAGGTCTCACAATCTGGAAAGATGATGACCTTCTGCGCCCATCCCCTTTCCAGGGCAAACTTCCCCACCAGAGGCTCAGCTGGCCTCTGCCCACCAAGCTCATCCACAGCCCCCAAACATCTGGGTCCAATGCCATGCTGACTGCCTATGCCAAATGCAGGCTAGGCCCGAGGAGAGACACCACAGCAACGTGTCCCTGTGTGCCGGGCATAGGGTGGTGGGTGCCCCACTCGTATCCCGGGCCCTTACTGCCTCAGTCTCACCTGTCTCAATTCCTACACCAACCACAGTGTCCTTCTGCCCAGAAGCTCTCTCTAGCCATGGGCACGCTCTGCCACTCAGAGGGCAGGCTGGGGAGCTGATGCTGCCAGGACAGCTTTCGGTCAGTGAGTGATGGGAGCAGGTGACTGGGTCCCAGCAAGCTGCCCCTGGGAGGGGTGGCCAAGAGTGGGCACTGCCTCCCTGGCCTCCCCAGCCAGAGTGGGTGCCAGTGCCCCAGCAGTAACTGTATCAATGACACGCCCTTTATTACTTCCTTCTCTTTCTCACCTCATTTCCTGACTTCCTGGGATCTCTTCCCAGGAAACAACTTGCACTAGAAGCTTTGTCTCCTGGGCCTTCCTCACAGGGTCTTCGGCAGCCTCCCCACATCAAAGGCTCCTGAACCCTGGCCCCCTGCCCAGATGCCCACAACACCAAGTCTCCTCCTCCCCCTTCTCTTCTTCCCCTTCCCCTCTCTTCTTCCCCTTCCCCTCCCTGCTTCTCCTCCCCTTCCTCCCCTTCCCTCTCCTCCCCCTCCCCCCTCTCCCTTTCCCCGTTCTCCTCCCTCCTTTCCTCCCTCCCCTGCTTCCCCGTCCTCGTCCTCCTCCTCCCCTTCCTCCTCCACGAAACCCTTTATGATCCTGTATCACTGGGCTTTTCCTGTTCAGGCCAGAAGCTACTTCCCATCTTATGTGAGAGTTGATCTTGCCCAGGCACCACCTCTGACCAAGTTCAGAGGTCCAGAGAGGCTGATGCAGGTCCTAGCAAAGAGAGGCACCCAGAAAATGCTTCCTAGCCAGATGAAGGGTGAAGGACTAAGCAGCTGAATGGGATGGATGAGGAGATGGGTGGAAGGGTCACTGAATCAACAGGTGGGTGGCTGGGCAGATGGGTGGATAAATCAGGTTGACGGATGGGTGGGCGGACGACAGGGGTGACCAGATAGAGGGACTGGCTGGGTGGGTGGACGGAGGGCTGAGCAGATGAATGGGTGGGGGAGTGGGTGATGAACGGATGACATGGTGGCTGGAGGGGTGAAGGATGTGCAGATAAGAGTCTGGTGGAAGGATGCCTAGATGCACAGGAGCACCTCGGTGACTTCTCTCTTACCTCTTGAGTTCTATCTTCTACGTAATGGTGCTGAGTGGGCAAGGTACTGTCTTCAAGGCTGAGTTAGCCGTGGCTGCCATTTTCCAGGCACCAGCTGGAGAGGATCCAGTCGCCAGAACACCCTACAGTTAACAGAGTAACGCCAAGTTACTGCGGGCGGTGCTGCTCTTCTCAGAGGAGCTCACACGTAAGACGTAACCACGTGAACCCACATTTCTGCTCACTTCCCCAGGGCCCCACAGGAGGTGGAGGGGCCTCTGGCCTGCACCTTTCAGACCTCACACCTTCACAGCATAGCGACCATCCAGAACCAGAGAAGGGCAGAACAAGACGGGCTGACAGAAAAATAACAGCTGACGATTAGTGAGTGCCTGTAGCACGCCAGACACCACAGCAGGCATTTTACACATCAGCTCTCATAATCCTCACAATCCCACAAGGTTGGGACTATTCCAGAGAAGTGGGTAATGTGGTGATTCTCCTACAATCACAAGGGAATTCAGACCCTCAGCCTGTACTCCTAATCACCACCTGCAGAGCCTTCCCAACACCAGCCCTGGAGTCAGTTGTGAATAACTGGGTGGGTGGATGAATGAAAGGGTGGGTGGATGGATGGATGGATGGATGGGTGGGTGGATAAATGGCTGCAGGGATGAATGGGTAGGTGGATGAATAAATGGATGGGTGGATAGATGGATGAACGAATGAACACATGGGTGGGTGGATGGATGGATGTGTGAATGAGTGGCTGGGTGTGAGGGTGGATGTCTGGATGGATGAGAGAATGGATGAGTGGGTGAATGGGTGAATGGATGAGTGGATGAATGGACAGAAGGATGGATAGATAAATGGAGGGAGGGATGAATGGAGGAACAGATGGATAAGTGTGAAGGCAGATGGGCGGATGGATAGATGGATCAATGAATGAAGGGCAGATGGGTGGGTGACTGAGTGGATGGGTAGATGAAGGAATGGAAGGATGGATGGATGGATGGATGGGTAATCGGTGGGTAGATGGGTGGATGAATGGGTAATGGTGGGTTGATGGATGCATAGATGAATGGGATGGATGGATGGATGGATGGGTAATCGGTGGGTAGATGAGTGGATGAATGGGTAATGGTGGGTTGATGGATGCATAGATGAATGGGATGGATGGATGGATGGATAATCGGTGGGTAGATGGGTGGATGAATGGGTAATGGTGGGTTGATGGATGCATAGATGAATGGGATGGATGGATGGATGGATAATCGGTGGGTAGATGAGTGGATGAATGGGTAATGGTGGGTTGATGGATGCATAGATGAATGGGATGGATGGATGGATAATTGGTGGGTAGATGAGTGGATGAATGGGTAATGGGTGGGTGGATGGATGGATAGATGAATGGGATGGGTGGATGGATGGGTGAGTGAATGAGTGGATGGGTGGGTGGAGAAATGAATGGATAGAGGGATGGATGGGTGGGCAGATGGGTGAGTGGGTGGATGCATGGATTAATGCATGAATGGGTGATGGGTGGATGGATGGATGGATTGTTGGGTGATGGATGGGTGAGTGAATAAGTGGATGAGTGGATGGGTGGATGGACAGGTGGATGAGTGTATGGGTGGGTAGAGAAATAAATGGATAGAGGGATGGATGGGTGGATGGAAAGAGATGAGTGAATGGATGGGTGAGTGGGTGGATGGATGGATGGATGGACAGGTGGATGAGTGTATGGGTGGGTAGAGAAATAAATGGATAGAGGGATGGATGGGTGGATGGAAAGATAGATGGGTGAATGGATGGGTGGGTGGATGGGTGGGTGGGTGGATGGATGGGTGAGTGGAGAAATGAATGAACAGAGGGATAGATAGGTGGGTAGGTGGGTGGATGGATGAATGGGTGGGTGGATGGATTGGTGGATGGGTATATGTACGGATAGATGGGTGAATGGGTGGATGGGTGGATGAATAGATGGACGGATGGATGGATGGATGGATGGATGGATGATGGGTGGGTGGATGGATGATGGGTGGGTAGATGGATGGATGGTTGGGTGGATGGATGGATGGATGGTTGGATGGGTAGACGGATGAGTGAATGAGTGGATAAGTGGATGGGTGGATGGATAAATGAATGAATAGAGGGATGGATGAATGGGTGGACAGATGGGTGGATGGGTAATGAATGGGTAGGTGGGTGGACAGGGTGTCTGGGCGAGTGGGATAGATGACTAGACGAATGAGCGGGTGGGCGCATGGCTAACTACATGGATGGGCATACATCAGTATTTTGCCAGAGACTTGCCTTGGGCACACATACATCCTACATGGTCCCTGCAATCCCCAAGATGCAATTTCCCCACCTGTCGAAGGGGTCCCCTGCCTTCCTGTCCAGCGTGCTGTGAGAATCAGAGGAGAGCGTGGTGGGAAGGGGCTCTGGGGATCTCCAGAGGTGAGTCACCTGACATGCTTCTGGCCTCCCCACCTCCCAGCTAGGTAGTTCATGGGGACTGCCCTTTCCAAGGATACAGCCAAGGCAGGATTGTCACACTGGTTTTTCTGGCTGGGATTAAGGAAACTGTTGGTGAGTCACCCACACCTCATCGACTCCTGGGACAGGTGACAGAGGTTTAGAGGCACACAGACCTGGATTCAAATCCCAGCTCTGCCCCTCATAAGCTGTGTGACCTTGAGTGAGTCACTTCCCCTCTCTCAGCTTGCTCTGAAAGGGGATGACCTGGTCTCTAGTAGCCCTTCAGTCCCTCTTCACCTCCAAGTCCCCTGGTCCCCAGCCCCTTCTTCCCCATCCCTCATTCTGAAAGCAGATGCCACAGGCCCACACTTCACCTGTGTCTGCCATTCCACTCTCAAAACTGAAGGGGAAACAGAGGTTCAGAAATGTTCCGTCACAAGCCAACGTCACACACCTGGGAACCTCCACAGCAGGGACTTGGTCCGTGCCCTTCCCCAAGTGTGCCCACACTGTGCCGGACCCTGCACGCTCAGCAGCTGGCTAGTCATCCCGACGCTCACAGCCCTGCCTTGGAAGAGGGACAATTCTCCCCTCTAGACAGACAGGGAAACTGAGGCTGAGAGAGGCTAAGTCACCTGCCCCAGTCACCTGGAGCTGGAACTCTGAGCAGTGGAGGTGGGATACTGCCACAGGGCCATGGCGAGCCAGGCAGGGGTGGGGGCCAGAAGCGTGGGCGGCAGCGTCTCCCCACGTCCTGCTGGTCCCCTGGCCTGCCCTAGGCTCTCCCAGCCTCGTCCCTCACTCCCTACTACCTGGAAGGGGCATTCCCAGACCACAAATCCAGCTGGATGTGTTCTTATCTAGGAGGAAGGCAAAATTAGCTCCACTTTACACAGGGGGTACTGAGACGTGGAGCAGAGAAGCGACTTGCCCAAAGTCACAGGGTGAGGCAGGACTCTGCAAACAGGAGCCAGCCTTCCGGATGCCCTGGCCAGAGCTCCCGCCACCTGCAGGGGCCACGGCAGCCGCCATGTGAGCTCACCCTGCCAAGTCCCTCAAATGCTTCCCGGGGTCACGGTCACAATCCTGGATGGGGAGGTGGGATGTGGGAGCAGTGCTTCCCCATGACCATGACTGAGAGCCAACAGGCCGGGCTGGCCCACAGCCTCCTGCAGGGGAGGGCAGGGCCTGGGCTAAGGCTGGGGCCGAAACCACCCACAGGACAGGGCAAGGCACTTCCCCTTCCTGAGGCTCAGCTTCCCCTGAAACATGAGGCTGGCGACGCCTGCCAGGCCTCCCAGGGGATGAGCCATGAAACAGAAGTTGGTGATGAAGGTGCAGGTCGGGCACTGGGCCTGGCACCAGCAGGTCTCTGGGAGGTGGCAGCTGTCACCCTCCCTGGAGGGGCCTGGCAGCCGCCCAGCCCACTAGGGCCTCAGACTCCCCATTTGCAAAACGAGGAGACCCCACACACCTCAGGAGACTGTCATGAGGGTGAGCCCTGCCCTGGCCTCAGTGTCTGCCCACAGAGGCGGCACGGCAGTGCAGGTCCTGCTGGCACTCACTGAGATGGGCGTTCCTGATGGCACTTGGGCACGAGAGCAGAAACAGGCTTCCCAGCAGGACAGAAAACTGGCTGTGCCCAAGCCTCCCTGTGGCTGCCGGATGTCCTCAGAAGCCCCCTGGCCCGCAAGGAACCACAAGACACATCACCCCCAGGGCAGGGTCAGCCTCGCTGTTCCAGGCCCGGCCCACAGAGGGTGCTCAGAAGGTGGAGGCGGCAGCAACCTGGAGGGACCCTGACCCCGTGGGCCCCTCACATTCTGTGGCGTGGAAATGGGGGCTGGACATTTCAACCCCAAGAAGAGGCTGCACCAAGTGGCCAGAAAAGGCCGACGTCCACCCTCGAGCCCGAGGTGAGGCCAGGTCAGAAGGTTCCAGCCCCGCAGGGTGGACAGCACTCACACTGAACAGCAGCGGATGTTTCTGACGGTATTTTTATCTTGAGAACACCCTTCACAGAGGGTGGGAGCAGGAGGGGGAGAGGGTGTCCTTGGCCCCAGGCCCCTGGGAGAAGCAGAAAACAGAGGCCCTCCAGCAGTGCCCTCTGCTGGGGTGACTGTCGCAGACACTGCCCCTTCCCTGGGCTCCATTAAGTCCCAGGAATGGGGGGACCTGGAGGGTCCTGGGGCCCTCCCGGGGCTCCTGGTTCTTCCCCACCAGCCCTGCCCCTCTCTGGGTCTCCCTCTTCAAGTCCTTGTTGGGTACCAAGGACTTGAAGAGGAAGCATTGGGCACCTTCCTTCATGGGGAACCCCTTCATGGGGCAGATGGTGAGAAGTCAGCAGTCACAACTCACTGGGCCCTGGGGAGCCCGCGGGGGGGCATGTAACCCAGTGGCAGGAGGCGTGTAACCCAGTGGTGGGAGGCGTGCTTCCTAGAGGAGTATCTGCCAGCAGGAGGCAGCAGCAGGCAGCAGGGGAGAGAATCCTCCCTGCGACCGACCGTGGCACAGTGACACAGCCAAGAGCAGCTCGCGTCACCCCAGGGCGTTGTGGGGAGCACCAGAGTCCCGCAGTCTGAGTGCAGATTCCAGCTCCACTCCCAGGCCTTGGGCAAGGCTGACCCTGACTGCAAACCAGGGGCTTGTCTGGCTGCTCCACAGAAGCCCTGGCAGCTTTCCATTTCAGGATCTAAACCATTTGGGCTTTGCAGGGAAGGTGTGAAGAGAGGGGCACAGCCTTGGCACCATCATATCAGGGCAGGGAACGTGTGCAGGTCCATAGGCCAAGGCAGCACCTTGGCAGATGAAGAAACAGCGGCCCCAGGAGGCCTCGGAGGTCATGTTAACAAGCCTGGACTTGATCCCAAAGGCAATGGGGAGCCCAAGGGCCATAAGAGAGCTTGAAACTGGAAGAGTTCTGGGACAACAAGGCCTGAATTCAAATCCTGCCTCCATCGCTTCCTGTGCGGCCTTGGGAAAGCCACATAACCTCTCTGAACTGCAGTCTTCTCACCTGTAAAATGGAACTAATCATAGCACCTATCTCACGGGGTGGCAATGGGTTTCCCATGAGTGAATATATGGAGACTGGCCAGCTGGGAACTCCCTGTCCTCCACCCTCCCCGTGAACACAGCTATGAGCCCCTGCCTCACCCTGCAGAGACTCACAGGCCCCTTTAGGGCCTGAGCTGGAACCCACTCCAGGCAAAAAGGAATGATGGACAGGAACCCCAGAGGGAGGCACAAGTCAGCAAAGGCACCATGACTTCTAGTTTTCACACAGCTGTAAATTTTCCAGCTTCAACTTAATTTGAACCTCATACATGTCCTGAGCAGCCAGCATGTGCACAGGAGAGCAAGGACCCAAGGTAAGGACACAAGACGCAGCCTGGGACCAGAAAGACCACCAAAGGAAAGGCTGGAACATTTGCCGACATAAAAATACATATGATGTCATCAAAACCCACAAGTAAAACAAAAGATAAATAAGTGTTTGTTATTAAAAAGGATCCATGTGCTTAATATATAAAGAGTTCTTATAAATCAATAAGGAAAAAGGACACAGTAGGAATGAGCAGAGAACTAGGGTTGGGCTCCCAATGTCTCTGGAATGTCCCACACCTCAGAGCCTCAGCCTGAGCTGGCCCCTCACCATGGAATGCCTTTCTCTGCCTCTCCGAACACAATGCATCCTTCAGGCTCAAAGGATGCCTCCTCCATGAAGCCTTCCAAGATTTCTTCAAGTCCCTTGCTCCTCTGCGAGTACTCCTAGCATGTTTCTTGAGCCCCTAGGACCCAATACCTGGCTTCTGCTCACTGCATCCGGGAAGTCCCAGGTGGAGTGGCCCAAGTTTCTTTGAGAGGAAGAAATGAGGTACAGAGAGGAGCCATGCCCAAGGTCACCAGTCTGACCCAGAGCAGGACCTAGCATCCAGCTGCCTTGCCTAAGTCCCTCTGTACTCCAGCCACCAGCCCCCCAGTGAGCCCTCCAGGGCTGCCTTGCTCCTAGCAAGGAAGGCCCCAGCTTGGGGGCTGCATTTATTTCTTCACAAAGGGCCAGCCAGGATTAGGGCCTCAGCGCCCCCATAACCAACTGCTCTCTTTAGGAGAGCACGTGACGGTTTTCTTAGCTTCCTTGTTTTTGGTTCCCTATTTTGTCAATCTGGTCTTATTTCAGGTACAGAAGATTCCCTGGGAGGGCCTGACAGACTCTAAGGGCTCTGGGGTTCACCTTAGCATGGGCAGGAGGCTGATCTTGGAGATATGGAGTCCAGGAAAAGAGGGTAGGCTTTTTCCAGAAGGCCGATCGCTCTGCCCCAGGCCCCATTTACAGCTCAGATTCGCGAGCGTGCCATGGCCTGGCTCTGCTGCCAGAGTCACGCTCGGCATCGACTCACTCGATCAGCGGCATCTGCCCAGCCTGTGCTATGCACTGACATCGTGCTGGGCAAGACAGACCAAAAAAAACATGCTGGGGGAAGAAAAAAAAAAAAAAGAAACTTGAGTAAATCCAGAGACGGGTGGAGACTATTCCAGGGTCAGGGAAGATGCTGAGGAGGTGACATCTGATCAAGAGCTGCCGAGAAGAGACCGAAGGAAGAGGGTACTCTTTGAAGGGGGAACTGCAGCCACAAAGGCCTTGAGGCTGGGTGGGGGGAGGGCAGTGGGGATGGAGCCGAGTGTGCCAGAGGGAGGCAGGGACAGCAGATAGACGGCAAGACAGGCACATAGCTCAGAAAGGGAGCGGACGTGGCTGAGGACGCAAGGCCGGCTGGGCAGACCAGAGCACCCAGGCCTCCTCTTCATCGACGGCAGTCAGAGGAAAGGCTTCCCATCCCTTGCCTTGCCATATGCCAGACACGACCCAAGGCTCTCCCTTCACCATTCTCCCTCAAACTCCTTCAACACCAATTTCCAAGTCCCATCCCTTATGCTTCCCTCTGTCCTGGACCAGACCATGCTGGGTGCAATCTGTCTGTCTGAGTCTCTCCTCACCAAGCCAGGGGTCCCCTGAGGGTAAAACACGGGTCTGATCGTGTTGAGTGGCCTCAGTACAGTACCAGGTTCCTGGGGGAAGCTAAGGGATTGGGAAGTAGGATTCTGTCCCTGTGGTCCAGGGCTCTAGAGCCCTTAAATCTGCCTCACAAGATAGCAGGCAGCACTGTAGCCCACCCAAGCCCATTCCAGCTTCAGCTCACCATGAGACCGCCCCTGTCCCTGTCCCTTTGGGCCTCAGTTTCCCCATGTGCCAAATGAGAGGCCCCATGGCTTGGGAACAGGGCAGCTCCATCTTCCTCCCTAACTGCTCACAGCAGGGTGGCCCCTGCAGGGAGGAAGCATGGCTGTCACTCTCTGACACCTGCTGAGCTCTGAGCTCGGCCCACAGGGCAAGAAATGCCAGCTTTCTGCCAGGCCAGCAGGAGGCTTCCAGCTGAGCCTGGGGCGGGGGTGATGGAGGAGCCTCCCTACTCTATGACCTTGCTAGGGGACTCACAATGACTGGCTTGGGCATTTCACTCACAACAGCCAGGCATGGGGGCCTGGGGGTGTAGCTGACCCCTGACCCCCTCTCCCCCACCACGGCTGGGAAACTAAAGCTCAGGTCGCAGTCTCGCAGTCGGGATGCCTGCCTCGGTCCCCAGACCCCCAGGAAGCCTGCCCCAGGAGACTGGGGGCGAGGCAAGAGGGCCGGGCAAAGCAGGGGCAGGCTTTACAGTCCCCGAGACAGTGGAGCAGGGCCCCGGAGGTCCTGCCGCAGGGCCCAAGGACAGAAGCCAGGGCTCTGTGAACCCGATGAGGGGAAAACTATCAAATTCCCCGCCTTCAACCTCTCCGCGAAATGTATGCCAGACACACAGAGCCCGAGCTCCTCCAGGCCCTAGAGCACTGCAGACGGCTGGAGCTGCTTGGTTCTCCTCCCCGCTCCCAAGAAGCCGGTAGGATGGCTGCCACCAGGTCTCCCTACTTAAAGCGCTCATAGGCAACAGCATGCTGATTACTAGATCACATGTTTTAAAACAACATTTTGATAAGTATTGCAACACTTACTTCTGGTTTCCTCTGAAGCCCCATACGGGTTTTCTCCTGCATTCAAATGTGTTATTCTGAGAAAGAGGATGTCAAAGGCATCCCCAGCACACGAACAGCTCAGCACGCTGGGTCAGAGGAGGCAGAAGGGCTGAGCATCTGGCCAGGAAAGGGCAGGGCAGCCTGGCCCCTCGCCCACCCATCCAGCCACTTGTTCATTCTCCATTCATTACGCAAACAAGTCTTCCCTGAGCACCAAACCTGTTCCAGGCTCTGTGCGGGGTACAGCGCGAAGAGGGTGGTCAGCCCTGCGCCAAGCTCCTCACACATCGGGAGAGACAGACATTCCAGGAGAAACCGGAGAAGCACAGGAGATTCCAGCTGCAGGAAGGGCTGTGTGACCACCGGGAGGAGGGACTCAAGGCCGGCTGGGGAGCGGCAGGGCTGGAAGAGGAGCAGGACCCTGGGCCCAGGACACAAGGCAGGGTGTGAGGAGAGAGGAGGGAGGAGCAGGGAAATGAGCTCTGAGAGGGGACAGGCCGCTCAGAGGCCAGGAGCTTGCTGCCCACCTCCAGGTCGCCGCTGCACCTGCAGCCCACCCAGTGGGGTGGGGAGCCCTTCACGGCCACAGACAGGAAAAGGGTCTGGACAGCAATAGCTGCACATTTTCCTGCACGCCCTTAGTCCTGGGTGGCAGGTGGCTCTACATGGCCTGATTTCACAGCGAGGAGACTCAGGCACCCCACAGCTAGACAGTGGCGAGCGGGGCCCCGCAGAGGCCGTTCTGACCCCACACCGCTTTGCACGGCCCTCTTACTGCCACACACGCTTTCTAACCCCAGTAAACTGGGACTGCGCAACTGCTGTGCGTCAGGAACACCCGTCACTGTGACACACGCCACTTCCATTCACACCAGTTTCTTTTGATAGAGGCAAGAAACTGGGACTCGGAGAGGGTGAGTGCCGTGTCCAGGGACACGCAGCCAGTCCATGGCAGGGCCGGGATAGAAATTCAGGGCTTCCAGGCTTCGGAAACGGAGACCTGGGACTTGACCACGCACGTTGGCCCTGGTGTCTCTAGGAGACACCACAGCCTCTCTAGGCCTGGCTTGGACCACCTCCTCCAGGAAACCTTCCCTGACTATGTGGCTGTTGCCTGCCTCTCTCTCATCCCTCTGGTGGCAGCTAATTGGTGCTGTGAGGAGGCAGGGGCTGTGAGGCCCTGGTGCCTGGCTCCTGTTTGGCCCCTGCTGTGCTGAGTTGACCTGGAGCTACGGTCTTTCTCTGAGCCGTGATCAAGTGGGACATTTGTCCCAGAGCAGAGGTGTGACCAGCAATATCTGCGCAGAAAGCAGGTGGGTGGCGGCTGAGACGGCCAGGAAACGCTTTCTCATGCCTGGAGCAGGAAGAAACAAGCAGGAACAAAAGGACCTACTTTGTGCATCTCTTGACAACCCCGAGAGACACGGTCAGGGACTCTCCTTGCCCCAAGAGGAAGAAATGGGCTCAGAGAGGGAATCCAGAGCCCCAGGGCCATGTGGTCGTGCAGCATATGGGGGTCAAGCGTCCTGGAAAGGGAGCATACACCCAGTCTCTGGGGTGCAGGGCTAGAAGCGGGTGGGGGCGCGCCAGCTGTGCTGAAGATGAATGTGTCCCCTGCCACCTCCAGCCTCCTGTGGGGGGGCACAAATTCTTGCTTCCTAGGGTGGATCCCAGCTCCTGTCCCGCCTCCACCCCTAAGGCACAACTTCATGGATTCATCCTGGCCTCAGTTTCCACATCTCTGGAACGGGCCTAATCATACTGCCTCCCTGGCCCAGCAGACGTTCGTCTGTGCACAGTGCCCAGAACGGTCCAGCACATGGTGCTGTGTGCTATGCACACCACACACCACGCTCTCACCACCACGGCTCTGCTGGCAACACGTCGCACGCGTACACGGATACACGGCCTGGGGCAAGGGTGTGTGCTATTCCAGTCCTTTCCCCAGAAAAAGATCTTCAGTCAAGGACTTGGGAGGAGGGAGTTTACTCGGGAGGTAATACCACGAAGCACCGGGAAGGGAGTACGGACATGAGATGGGGACAGGACAGCAGCCAAAAACAGCTGCACAGATGGGCAGGTCACTGCTGAGAATCCCTGGGCTCCAGCCTCCTGGGCATAGAACACGCCCCAGAGTTATCCCCAGCAAGGAAGTCCCTTGGAGGGATGGCCCCGCGTGCCATGGGCAGCGGGGGCTGTAGAGGTCTCGCCTGGTGTTGGGATGCTGCCGGCCAGAGGCTGCCAGGCAGGGGAGGACACACTCATTCCCTCGGCGCCACATACAGGAGGCTCCAGTGGCCAGAGGAGGTGCTGGGCAGGGCCTCGGTGCCAGAGAAGTGCAGGGCGCGACCAGGGAGCTCCTGCGTGAGCCCCCAGCGTGCACACACACGGCCTTCGTCCTTCCCCAAACGATGAATCCATGCCCACATTTGCGTGGAGCTGTACACCCTGGGGTCTCTGTGTCTGTGTACACATATGTACACAGGCATGGGTACACACACACACGTCCAGGGCTATGTGCCTCGCCCAGCCCTGGCAGTGGCCACAGGGTGGCAGGGATGGTCTGGTCACCTTGGCAACGGGGCAGGAGCGGCTAAGTCTGGGACAGCCTTGGTTCAAAGGCAAAAAACAAAACAAAACCACTGAGCACAAAGAGGCTGAACGAAGAAAAGGAGAAGGGAGCGGTGGGGGAGGGGCAAGTCTCGGCCCCCAGGCTCTGCTCCTGGTCCACCTGCTAATCCCTGCTGTGCTCTGTGTCAGCCCCAGCTGAGGGCTGCTGGGGGAGCTGGAGGGTGCAGTGCAGAGTGTGAGGCCCCACGTCAGGCCCAGCTGGCTGAGTCCTCGGGCTTGGGGTCCTTTGGAGCTTCCAAGGCAGGCACCCCAGACATCAGGCACTCTGCAAACCGGTGGACTCGGCCACACCCTCACAAAGTCATCCTCTCTGGACAATTAATGCACTAATTGCACACACTGCCCGTGGCCAGTGCATTAGCCCAGCTCGCACGATGATTTATTCAGGAGCTCCCATCTTCCCGTCCCCAGGCCAGCTCATCAGCCTCCGCCGGGCGGGGAGGACGACCCACAGACGCTTCCCTAGCCTTGCTCGAAAACATTGCGTGCTATTTATATTTCATCAGACAAGAGTGCAGGGGGATGAAGCCGCCGGTGATCCGCTCCCCGCAGGCAGCCGGGCGCTGAAGCCCCCCTCGACAGCGATCTCAGGGATGAGCAGCTGAGGCCTCCTGCGTTCTTTGGGGTGGCCCTTGCTTGAGAGCCTGCGGCAGGCGCTGTGATCGCAGCCACGGGGACGTTACCTTGACTTCCTCACTGTGCCCTGGGAAAGCTCTGCAGGGAAGAGTCTGCTTGTATCCCCATTGGGCAGATGAGGAGACTGAGCTTCCGAGAGCGAAGCTTCTTACCCAAGGCCAAACAGACTGTAAGAGGCAGAGCTGGGGAACAAGCCCATGACTTTACTGCCAGTCATCTGGCCTCCCAAATGCGGTCCCCGAGCATCCTATGAAAAATCTGTTTTACAGATGAGGAAGCTGAGGCCCAGAGAGCTAACGAGATTTATACAGGGTCACACCGCTAGGACCTTGATGGACAGTGTGCTCCAATCTGTGCCCTGGGAGACCCCCTTGAATTATGACCCCGGCCAGACCCTCCCAAACACCTGCGTGCATCCAGGAAGCCTCCCTGGGAGGCTCTGTGCAGTCCGTCGCCATGGCTGCCTGAGGCCACAGCCACGGTGCCCAGAACCTGATGCCCAGCCCCACCCCCAGACGATGAGTGGAGGCCCAGCCTGGCCGGCTCTGGTGACTCCAGGGGTCCAGTAGTTAGGATAGTGGCCACTGTGAAGAGCCTTTGAATCACATCCTCTTGTCATCATACTCACAGAGAAGTGGCCCCTCACCACAACCGGGACGGCCCTCCCCATCCACACGAGGCTAATGCTCACCCCCAGGCATCCCATAACCACTGGCTCCTGAGACCGGCGGGAACTGAGCTGGCTAGAATCCCAGCCAGGCACGAGTCTCTCCGAGCCTCAGTGTCCTCATCTGTAAGATGGGTACTGACAGCCCCTCAGAGGATTGGGATGAACATGCCAGGACTTGCCGCCCAGCACAGGCCTGTGCGCAGTAAGCACCAGGTAAGTAGAAGCTGTGGTTGTCATCCATGTCACCTGTAAAGTGGGAGGCAGGGCTTTGCAGCCAGCTGGCTCTGTGACTCCCTGGCTGAGTCATCTCAGATTCCTGGCTGCCCCTCTCTGAGCCTCAGTTTCCCTACCCGTTAGCTGAGGATGTCTCAAGGTTATAGGGGAAACAAGGAGTCCAGGAGCGTATAGCACTCGGCTCTAGCCTCAGCAAACTCTCGAGAGCTCAACCAGCCCCTCACCCCCATTCCAACCCCAAGGCCAGGACAGCTGGCACCTTGGAGAGACCCCTGGCCCCTACCTCCTCCCAAGGGCCCAGGGCAGCCACCATAACAGGCCTGGCAGGGACCCAGGTACAGCAGGGCTGTGGCCCAGCCAAGAAGCCACAGGACATCCTGGGCTGGCTGCAGAGGCTGAGAGCCCAGGGAGGGCAGGCCATGCTGACCCACACAGCCGGGCAGGCAGGGCAGGCAGGCCATGCTCTGGAAATGGCCCTGCCCACCAAGTGGAGGGGCTCCAGCCACTCCTCTGCCTCAGCTGAACCCCAAATATTCTGACCCTCTCCCCAGACCAGTGCACAAGCTCTGCCAACCTCTGCCACCCAGTAATGGTAAGGCCTTGGGCAGTTCATTTCACCTCTGGCATCAGTTTCCCCATCTGTAACTGGGGGCAATATGCTGTGATTGTCATGAGGATGAATGAGTTCCTAAAGAGCTCAGAGCCAGGTTTGGTATCGGGAAATATTCTATCACTATCCCTGTTATCATCGCATCCATTATTTCCTTTTTTTTTTTTTAGACAGTCTCACTGGAATGTAGTGGCGCGATCTTGGCTCACTGCAACCTCTGCATCCTGAGTTCAAACGACTCTCGTGCCTCAGCCTCCCAGAGGCAGGTGCCACCATGCCGGCTAATTTTTGTATTTAGTAGAGATGAGGCTTTGCCATGTCAGCCAGGCTGGTCTCAATTCCCTGGCCTCAAGCGATCCTCCCGCTTTGGTCTCCCAAAGTGATGGGATTACAGGATTGACTCACTATGCCCTGTGTTTTGTTTTTTTTTTTTTAAAGACAAGATCTTGCTCTGTCGCCCAGACTGGAGTGCAGTGGCTCATGTAGCCTTGAACTCCTGGGCTCAGGTGATCCTCCCTCCTCAGCCTCCTGGGTAGCTAGGACCACAGGTATGCTCCAGCACACCCAGCTAATGTTTCATTTGTGTAGAGATGGGGTCTCACTTTATTGCCCAGGCTGGTCTTAAACTTCTGGCCTCAAGGAATCCTGCCTCAGCCTCCCAAAGTGCTGGGATTGTAGGTGTGAGCCACCTTGCCCAGGCATTATCATCAACATTTCTGTGCCAGGCACTGGGTTAAAGCAGGAAGCAGCCCACGGATGCCACGTGGTCATGGTCTCTGTCCAGGCCTGCCAGCCTCGGGGATCCCTTAGCACTTCCAGGGACCCCTTTGCTGCAGCCCCAGCAGGGCCTGGAAAGAATTCCTGGAAATAAAATGAATAATTTCTAATGGTTTACCCCTGACAACACCGAACTCCCAGCAGTTCCCACCTCCAACATCTTAGGCCATGCCAGTCCCCTCCCAGGATGCCCATGCCAGGGTTTCTCTCTGCCACAGCCCTGACCGCACTGGCAGTCACTGTCTTCACCCTCCCCACCCTCAGCCTCGAGTTGAGCCTCCAGTCCTGATTCATCTTCAGAACCACTGCATCAGCCAGCACAGGGCAGGCACAGAGCAGGGGCCCTGTGTCTGTTCCAGAACCTCAACAGTCATCTATAATGAGAGCTTAGGTTTATTGAGCACTTACTATGTGTCAGGCTTAGCCCCGAGTACCATACAATCATGCCTCGATGAATGAGGGGAACACCTGCTGAGAAACGTGTCATTAGGCAATGTCATCCCTGAGCTAACATCACAGCCAGACTTACACACAGCTAGACGGTACCGCCTACCACACACCCAGGCCGTGTGACGGGGCCTGTACAGCACGCACCGTACTGAACACTGCAGGCAACTGGAACACAGCGGTGAGCATTTGCATGTCTAAACACCGTTAAACATTGAAAAGGTACAGCAAAAATACAGTATGAAAGATTAAAAGTGGTACACCTGTATAGGGCAGCCCCTTCAGGATCTTATGGGACCACTGTCACACTCGCCATCCATCATTGACTGAAATGTCATTAGTCGCATGTGACGAGACCCCCGACATAGATATTATAATCTTACAGATGAGTGCACTGAGGCCCAGGGAGCTGGCCTTCACACTGGAGGCTTCAGGTCCACCACTGCCTAGACCAAACCCCTCAGTACTCCAAGCTGTCCTCCTTTGCCTGGGTCCTGTGGGTGGGGTATAAGAGGCCAGCGCTAGAGACCAGCAGTGCACTGAGTGGCAGCCTTGGCCCCAGGCTTAGAGAGGCCACGTGCTGCACGGCCCTAGGAGGATGCGCTAAGCCTCAGACCACCGGCCAGGTGTTTGCCCTACTGCTCAGGGTGGAGGCAGGCGGTGGAGGCCTGGGGGCTGGTGTCAGACACACGGGATTGAATTGTGCCTTCTAGGCTCCTGTGGCTTCATCTGTAAAATGGGCCATGAGGGGACTAAGTGAGAGAATCCCAGCGCCTGGCACAGAACAGGTGCTCAGCTCAGCAAGTGTGGAACCACGAGGTGGAGGTCCCAGGGCCCAGGGTCTGCCAGGCGTTGCTGCCCTCAGGCCTCCACCCTCTGCTGGCAGCTCAACATGCATGGAGGTCTGAGGCTCCCAGAGGGGCATTACAGGGCTAGCCCGATAGATAACCAGCAGGCAGTGCCAGCCTCGTGAGCAAGAGCAAAACATACCAGGGGCAGAGGGGAGGCCGCACGCAGAGGCCAGAGGCCGTAGAGGCTCTCGCAGTGACGCAGGATGTGCAGGTCAGCCCAGGGGACAGCCGGTCACCAGGGACAGACTCAGACTGTTTGACGGCCTGAAGCGGGGCCTCCACGGACTGCCCCATCAGCCAGACCCAGACCCCTCTACTGTGGCTCAAGAAAGCACCATGGGCCCCAGAAGATTCTCTCTACCTCTCTGAGCCTCGGTGTCCCCATCTGCAAAACGGGGACAAGTACTGGCACTTTCCAGCACAGAAAGCGATGAGTCAGCCCCCAAAACTCAGCAGCACAAGCTTCTGACAAACGTCCTTTCCAATAGGGGAGGGGAGGGGAGGGCAGGGGACAGTTGGTACAGTGGCCGTACAGGGAGGCGCATGGAGTTACAATTCCAGTCCAGGCCCGGGAGCAGCCTCGGCCCCTCCCCAGAAAGTGGGGGGTTGGGCAAGAAGGGCAGAAGTTAAGGACCCCACCTGTGCCCAGACCCAGGGACACTATCCACATCTTCCTGCCCTGGCCTTCCTGCCCGCCACCACCCCTGCATCTCCACACACATCCCACCTGCTGCCTACGAAATTCAGACACCGCTACATGGCCTGTGCCTGCGGTCACACCGTCAAGGTTGCCCTGACCATGCCCCCAACATCCACCCTCAGGCCTTCCACTTGTCTCCACCATCCACCTCCATCTGCACTGCCCCAGTGCTATGGCCACCACCATGGACCACAGCTGTCTGACATTTAGACAACCCATCTACACAGCCAATCTCAGGCCTCATTCTCTGAACCCACGTGGAGGGGAGGTCCATGAAGCCCCCCTCCCTATAGAACCAACACTCCCAGGCCAAGGGAGCCAGGTGGCTTGGCGCCCCTCCAAGGCCAGTGCCGGGTGCAGCCCTGGTGGGTCTCCTGCCGGTCCTAAGTGCCAACAAGATGATGAACGAGTGGGCACCAGCTGGGCCCTGCTCCCCCGCCTCAAGCAGCTGTAGCTTGGTGGGGCCAGAGGCAAAGGGCCCCTGTTGGTGGGGCGTGTGTCCCCGTCTGCCTTTGCTCCCCGCTGCGGCAGCCAAACCCATCTTTCCCTGGGGCCCAGCCCACTGGACTGGGTTCTCTGAGCAAACACAGCCAGTTTCCATGACCCACAAGTGAGCACGTGCTGAGCACCTGCAGTGTGCCAGGTACTCTGGGAAGCCTGCTCAGCTAGGTCCAGTGGTGCTGTGTGCAGGGGTAAGGCAGCCTCTTATTCCCACTGACGCCTGGGGACACGAAGGCTCAGGAAGGCTCTGCTGGAGTCTGGGCCTCCTCCCACGAGGTCATCGCAGCTCGGGAGAGAGGGAAGGAAGTTGTCCAGGAGCCCGCAGGTCCTGCCACCTCAGCATACGTCACCCTGTTCCACCTCAACCGCAGCGCTAGGAGGCGAGACAGGGATTCCTGCTGTCACTTTCAGACGAGGAGCCCGGCCCGCAGCCTGCAGCTATGCAGTGCCTCCCCACGGCTGGGAGGCCACCTTGCCAGACATGACCCCACGCTTGGCCCTCCCACCCACTGGCCAAGACAGGACTGGTGGCAGGGGAGGTCCTCGGCCTGTCCCCTTTCCAGTGACGAGGAGACTGGAGTGGTGGGGGGGCACAGGCTCAAGGAAAGTGGGAGCCCAGTTCTGGCCACGTAGGATCCAGGTGCCCACAGACCCCAGGGGAGATGTCACCTGGGCAGGTGGAGGAAGAAAGGCCTGGGCTAGACCTGAACCTGGGGCTGGAGGAGGTCAGGTGTGCAGGGCAGGGAGTGTGGATGAAAAGAAGACTGTGCTCCGGAGAAGAGGCGGAGGAGGAGGAGGAGCAGGGCTGGGCAGGGTGCCGCAAGGCAGGTGTCCCCAGAGGGCGCAGGTTCAGACAAACCAGGTGACTGGTGACCCTGTCCTAAACGTTGCTGAGGCATCACAGGGGGCGGCCATGAGGAGAAGCTGGGGAGCAGCGGAACAGCCTTGTGGGGCGGTCTGTGGTCCCGGGGCACATCAATAACTCGGGCTGGAGGGCTCCAGGAGGGTGCCCCGGAGTCAGAGCCTCCTCCAAAGGTAACAGCCCCTCCGGAGTTTGACAGAGATGCTGCAGGCCCAGCCACTCCACCTCTAGGAACATGGAGAGACCTGGAACCCGGCATCCAGGGGACCCTGTGTCCCATGTCTGTGGCAGCACTGTTCACAGGTGCCAAAGGCCGAGCAGCCCAGTGTCCACCATGGACAAATGGGCAGGCACAAGGTGTCCATCCACACCAGGCCTGCCTCAGCCATAAGGAAGGCGGTGCTGACACATGGCACACCAGGGCGGAGCCTGGAGACAGGAAAGCCAGCCATAGAAGGCTGCCTGTGCCGGGCCCCACGCACAACGTCCACATTAGGAAGATCCACAGCCACGGCAACTGGTTTAGTGGTTGCCAAGGGATGGGGCAGGGACAGAGCTTCCTTTCTGGGTGGGGGAAAGGTTTTGGAGCTAGACAGAGGTGGTGGGTACACAACATTGTGAATGCACTAAATACCACTGAATTGTTCACTTTTAAATGGCTATTTTCATCTTATGTGAATTTCACCTCCAAGACAAAAAAACTGAAGTTCACCTCCAAGAAGATAAAAAGTTGGGAAGTAGACACAAAAAGGAGATTTGCAACCAAGCTCGACCTGATGGAGCCAAGCCCAGCTCCTCCCAGCAGTTCAGCAGAGCGACAGCCAAACCCTGGACCAGGGAGCGGGAAGAAATGCTTATTGTTACAAGAAAGAAAGAAGGAGGGAAGGAAACAAAGCAAACCAGAAATGCTTCTGCAGCCTCCAGACCCTGCAGTTGCTCCCCTCCCGGCCCCATGCCCCTGCTCCTTGATCAGGCTCCGTCCACCTCTGGCCACGGGCCCCACTTCCCTCGATGTCCTCTCAGCTCCCGCACTGCCTCCACGCAGGTCTGGGCCCCTTCTCTGGAAGCGAGTTCTTTCCCATGGAGTCTATGGGCAGTCGTCCACTGGCACAGAAGCTCCGTGGGGCAGGACTTTGTTCAGTGCCCTGGAGTGTCCTGGGGCCTGGGGAGCAGTGCCCGTCCCAGGGGGCCCTCTGTCATCACCTTCCAAAGGATTCATTCCCAAGCAGGGTATAGTGCCGGGTCCAGCGGAGGGAGGGCGCCTCTAGACAGCGATAGACTTCAGTGGGCAAGAGAGGCGGGCCCTGTGGTTGAGGGATGGCAGTCCATCACGGGGAATGGAGCTGTGATGGGCATGAGTGGAAATTTTCTTGCTTGATTTTCTCAGTGAAAGAGATGGTCACCCTTCTGGTAGAGAGCCAGGGACCCTCGAGGGGGAAAGCATGTCCCAGGGAGGGCTAGGAGGCAGGTGGCCGGGGACATGCCTAGGGCCTGGAGATGGTTCTGAAAGGCTCTCTAAGGACCCCCCTGGGCTGAACACCAGTCCTGGGGGACACAGGTGCCACAGCAGCCCCCAACCTGCCACGGGGCCAGAATCCAGGCCCTCTTCCCCAGGAAGCCGTCCCTGTCCATGGCGTTCCACTCAGCCATGAGACTCTGAGGGCACAGCACTTCCCCCTCAGGATTGGGGCCCCCAAAGTTAAGTGAATGAGTGAGTGGGTAAGCAAGTCATTGACTTACTCCACAAGCAGTAAAGCCACCGCCACCACAACCTGTGGCGTCACACAGGGCCCACAGATCCATGGGAAGCCTGAGCTCAGCCAGGGGACGAGGGCTCTGGGACGTGGCACACACGGAGAGAGGCCATTTCACATCTAGGGAACGGGTGAAGGGGCAGCCCCACCCTGAGGGCAAACTCTCTGTTGCCTGTGTCCCCAGCACACGGCAATGCTCAGGCAACGGCCTGTCCCCCTAGCTTGGTCTGGGAACAAGAAAGAGGCACCTGGACCAGCCATGCTTTGTGGCTGAAGTCACAAGCGGGAGGCAAGACTCTGGGCAGTCCCTCCCCTTCTCCTTGCCTCCGTTTCTCCACCTGTGGATGGCAGGACTCAGACCCCATCATCAGGAATTCTGGAACAGCCTAACGCCTGGCCAGGGAAGCTCCCTACACAATTGCAGTTTAAAGGGGTAAATTTGGCTCCATTTCTCACAGTAGGGAAATAAGGCTCAGAGAGGTGACCTGGCTTATGTCAAGTCACATGGCAGACAGGGGTGGGAGAGCAGCCCGAGTTGAGTCCAGGCCCCCAGCTCATGCCCAGTGCTGCCACTCCAAGCCAGAGACATCTCAGTGGCAAGACACCTCCTGGATCCCGGGCCCAGGATTTGCCTGCCTTTCCTCAAGGGGGAGCCCAGCAGGGCCTTCTCAAGAGAACCAAAGCTTCCCCACTGGGGTTTGAACCCGGCTTGCCCACCGCCTCCCCCAGTGGCCTCATCTCTCAAGCCCCACTCCTTGCCTGGCTGGGACATTCTGAGAATTAAGTGAGATAACGTTTGGGAAAGCACTGAGCACAGCGCTGGCAGCAGCCGCCGCTGGCCAAGCAGTCATTTTCACTACTGTTTCTGGGTGCCAAGCCTCAGCACGACGTCACACTGCTTCCTGAGAAATAAAGGCACCCGGTGACACCACAGGCTGCCGCATTCGCCACCAGGCCATCCCCATTGCTGGGGCTCCCACATTTCTGGGCGACAGTTGGGAGCCACAGGAAGGGGTCGAGGATACCCAGGCTCCCTTGGCCAAGGGGCATTACGGCAATCCCACCTACACCCACCTCCAGAGGGACTAGGGTGCGGCAAGAGGGTGGCAGGTGTGAGCCCACCCCTCTCTCCCGGCGGTGAGGACTCCCACTCTCGGGCTCCATGGCCTGGAGCAGGCAGGAACGCTGGGACGGGATGGGCTGTGGCAGGTCCTCCCGATGCCCCACTCAGGCATCTGTGAAGTAAGGCCACTCCTCCCCATCCCTGGGTGAGCAGCAGAGACCCAGGAGGATGAGAAAGGGCTGGAATGTGGCCAGGACATGCCCCTACTACCTGAGGGCTCCCCCACCAGGAAGGGTAAGGTCAGGAAAACACCCTCCCTGCAGGAGCCAGCAGCTGCCAGAAATGGAACTACAAGAGGTTTTAACTTGAAAAGCCACTATACCTCTAAAACAAAGGAGACCCCAAGCAAAAGGATGGCGGCAGAGTTGCCATCTTCACGGCCAGGACTGATGGCCTCAGCTGGAGGGGTGGAAGGTAGGGACCCAGTGCACACAAATTCTGCCAAGGGCACAACCCTCGGAGGGCATAGCAGTGACAGCTCGAAACCACAGACGCACAGCCCCTCGAGCAAACAGGCCATTTCCAGAACTTTCTCTTGGACAGCCAGGGCAGGAGGGCCTCAGTGTCCAGTATTACAGCAGTATTACGTCACTGACAGCTGAGGGCTGCAGGGAAACCTAAAAGTCAGGCATCAGTGAAACAGGTTCACTAAACAGACATCCAGCCTCCTTCGGAAACAGCTGTTCAAACCAGTGGCTGACAGATACAATAATAAAAGTTGTCATCTCCCACACTCTCCAACAGGGGAAGGAGCATTCATAGCTCCACTTCCCAGGTGAGGAAACTGAGACACAGGCAGCTGGGAAGCCTCCCGAGGACACACTGCTGGGAGCAGATCCCAAAACACCTCACCCCAGTGCTCCATGTCTCCAAAGCGCACTTCTAAAAAGGAACACATTCCTTTTTTTTTGAGATGGAGTCTCGCCCTGTCACCCAGGCTGGAGTGCAGTGGCACTCTGCCTTCCAGGTTAAAGCAGTTCTCCTGCCTCAGCCTCCCGAGTAGCTGGAATTACAGCCTCACACCACCACACCCAGCTGATGTTTTTGTATCTTTAGTAGAGACCGCGGAGCAGTTTCACCATGTTGATCAGATTCCTTCTCAAACTCCTGACCTCGTGATCTGCCCGCCTCGGCCTCCCAAAGTGCTGAGATTACAGGCATGAGCCACCGCGCACGTTTCTTAAAAGAGAAAAAGGATGGCCCGGCACGGTGGCTCATGCCTGTAATCCCCGCACCTTGGGAGGCTGAGGCGGGCGGATCACAAAATCGAGACCATCCTGGCCAACATGGTGAAACCCTGTCTCTACTAAAAATACAAAAATTAGCTGGGCGTGGTGGCACGTGCCTGTAGTCCCAGCTACCCGGGAGGCTGAGGCAGGAGAACTGCTTGAACCCGGGAGGCAGATGTTGCAGTGAGCTGAGATAGCGCCACTGCACTCCAGCCTGGCACCTGGTGACAGAGCAAGATTCTGTCTCAAAAAAAAAAAAGAGAGAGAGAGAGAAAGGATGCAGGGTGGTATACGCGGGTTGGCCACGAGTAGTGGTTGAACGGGGCCCTCCCCAAAGAGATGTCCACACAGAACCTGTGAATATGACCTTATTTGGATGAAAACAGCCTTTGCAAGTATAATTAATAGAAGAGTTTTGATGTGAGACCATCCTGTATTAGGGTGGGCGCCACGTCGAATGACAAGTGTCCTTAGACATAGAGGTCCTGGCACGGTGGCTCACACCTGTAACTCCAGCACTTTTGGAGACTGATTCAGGAGGACTGCACGAACCCAGGAGTTTAAGACCAGCCTGGGCAACACAATGAGACTCTGTCTCTAAAAAAAAATTAAAAATTTGGCTGGGCACAGTGGCTCACACCTGTAATCCCAGCAGTTTGGGAGGCCAAGGCGGGAGGATCACAGGGTCAAGAGTTTAAGACCATCCTGGCCAACACGGTGAAACCCTGTCTCTACTAAAAACACAAAAATTATCCAGGTGTGGTAATGCACGCCCGTAGTCCTAACTACTCACGAGGCTGAGGCAGGAGAATCACTTGAACCCGGGAGGTGGAGGTTGCGGTGAGCCGAGATCACGCCACTGCACTCCAGCCTGGCGACACAGCGAGACTCCGTCTCAAAAAATAATAATAATTAAAAACAAATTTTTTAAATTGTAAAAACAAAAAATGTGCCAGGCATAGTGGTGCACATCTGTAGTCCCAGCTACTACTTGGAGGCGAAGGCAGGAGGATCACTTGAGCCTGGGAGTTTCGGGCTGCAGTGAGCCATGAGTGACAGAGCAACACAGTCTCAAAAGAGAAAGAGCACAAGTGAAGACGGCAAGAGGAAGCACAGGGAGAGGAGAACATGCAAAGACAGAGGCAGACTGGAGTGAGGCCCGCAAGCTGAGGAACGCCAGGACTGCCGGGAGCCCCCAGAGGCTGGGGCAGAGCCCCAGAATGGCTTCTCCCTCCCAGGCTCCACGAGGAACCAGCTCTGCACATACTTCGGTTTCAGACGTCTGGCCTCCAGAACCGGGGACACTGCATCTGCATTGTTTTAGGGCACCCAGTCCGTGGGCATCTGTTATGGTGGCGGCAGCAGGAAATCGACACAGGGTCTCACTGGCTTGCCTCCCTCTGATCCCTGCCTCTGCTTTCTTTCCTGGACCTGGTTGGTGGTGCCGCCAGACTCCTGCCCCAGTGCTCCTGCCACACCCCAGATGAAATGGTAGGCATGTGGGTTTGCCCAATCCGCTTTCTCTGGTGTTCCCATTTCACAGGGGGGGACACTGAGGCTCCCAGGGCTCCTGCTCCTCACCTACTGTCCTCCTCATCTCCTCTCTATTATCTGCCTTTGAACTGGGGCATCCCCACCCAGCCGCAGCTGGTCCTGAGGCCACCAAGACCCGGATCATGGGCCCTGGAGCTGCAGGGTCAGGGCATCCACTGTGGGATGGAGGCCAGGACCCATGGGTGGCCTGGAGGCTGTGCCGGCAGGGCCCAGGTCAGCCTCCACCCCACAGAGGAGAAGAGGAGGGCAGCAGGGTCTCCTCTGTTACACAATCCCCCGGGAGGGCCTGGGCCACTCTATGTCTGCTCCTGGGGCACTGCCACCAGCAGTCTTCAAGGCTCCCAGGGCCTGGGGAGGGACCTGGCTGCTCCGGCCTGGCAGGTGCTGCTGACAGCTTGCAGCCCAGCAGGCCGAGGTAATGGCAGGGCTGAGCCTCCGGCCACACAGCAGAGTGGGGAGCAGGGAGGCCAGGAAGCTGCCCTGTCCTGCCTGCAGGGTCCGAGCCCAGAGGGGATGAGACAACGGATGCCCAGACATCGGAGTGGACTGCCTGCCCATTTCACAAACAGGGAAACTGAGGCTCAAAAAAGAAGGGGACCAGGGGTCAGTATCTGATCCCCACAGACACTGACACAGATACTGAGAGTGATCACAGACTGGTCACTCTCCCAATCGGTGTATCAGATCCTTTCTAATAAGGGGTCCTGGTGGAGCAAGGTGGGACCATCCTGATGCGTCTCAGGTCAGGTTCTGAGGAATGATAAGATGGAGACAAGCACTGATGTGGAAGCTTGGAGACAGGTCAAAGTGACATTCTCCACACAGAGGCCTGCCCCAGCCTGAAGACAGTGAAGGAGCGAGTGACCCTGTTTCCAGGAGGTCAAGGCTAAGGGAACAAGAGAGGCAAGGACCCCAGCTGGAGCAGCAGCGAGCGCCCCTCGGAGCTCCGTGTCTACTCTGCCCTGCATGGGAGCCAGGTTTGCCCAGAGGTCCCAAAGCCCTGTGGGACTTGACTGCAGCCGGGGCTGGGCTGTGACTCCCAAGTCCCCCAGACCCTCTGAGCTCTAGGGATGGAGGCAGGGGATCTGGATTATCCAAACTCCCAGAGGGATCTGAGGAAGGAGGCACCCAGGCAAGGCCTCAGCGCCCCTCCTGGTTCTTAAAGCACCCGTTCTGCAATTCCAGGATCTCTGTCTCAGCGCAGCTAAGATGACCATGAAAAGAACCCTTGACTCATGGACTTCGGTGGCTCTGTGTATTCAGACACCACTCAGCCCTCAATCCATGCCCAGGAAGACAGGCTGAGACCCTGGGTCCAGCGGGCACAGGCACCACATGTCAGCACGCACGGTGCAGGGGACGCCATGACACATATGCAGCGATCCCACGTGAATGAAACAGCAAAGGCAACTTCGATGTTAGCACGTTTCTATGCCTCCGTTTACATAGTCATGTCTGCATAAGCACTGAGAAACCCAGAAGGCTCTCCAGTGATGGTCACCGCAAGGACATGAAGATTGGGGGTGGGGGAGGCAGGGGCTGAGGAGGATTCACTTTTCCCCTTACAATTGTTTATCATTTTACTGTGAGCACATAACGCTCTTAGAATTAAAAACCATCACGTCTGTGATGGCTCATGTGTTTCTTGTCTATTTCATCCTGCCCCACCCACTGAGATGTCAGCCCCCCCAGGCAGGGGTCTGGTGCAGGCCACATCCCCAGCCACCTGCTGAGCTCAGGAATGAGGCCAAAATCCTCCATCCTCAGAGCCCACCACAAGAATACCTGACAAGTCCAGACCTCTAGGATTCTCTGGGAAGGGAAGGGAGGGGATGGAAAGAAAGGGGCACCCAGGGGACAGGCTGGGGGTGGCTTGTGAATGGGGATGCCCAGGGTCAAACAGGTGGCTGTGACCCCTGAGTTTGCCCCTCCCAGTCCCTATTTCCACAAGACCCAAGACTGTCAGAAGCCCCACTTTTGAACACTCCCAACCTGCCCCAGATCCCAGCACCCCTGCAGCCCCAGCTGTCCATCTGCCTCTGCTCTCCCTGTGATCATGCCAGGACCCGCCCCCTCTGGGCCACGCCCAGCTCCCCTGGGCCCTCCCTGGCCTCAGTGCCCTAGGCCTGAATGGAAGCCTGGCTTGGCCTGGAACCAGGAGCCCCAAGGCAGAGGGTCGGGGCGGGGGCGGCTCGGCTGCTGCCACACAGAATGCCAGCTGCTGGCAGCGATTTATTTTTGCTTTAAGTGCTGGAGAATTGCAGGCCTGGAGCTGCCAGCTCGGGCTGGCTGCAGCTGGAGCAATTGGGGCGGGCAGGGGCGAGGGCACACCTCTGGCCACCAGGCCACTCCATCTCCCTTGACCTCTCCTGCCCTCAGCCTTTCAGCCTCTCCATCATACACACCCCAGTCTTCACACCCTCCCTCCTCCCCGACCCCTCCCCTGCCAAGTTCCCAAACAGCTGCTTGGAAGCTTCAGGGACAGAGGGTCTGTGGCCTCAAGGCTGCGCCCCAGGCTTCCTCTGGGAACTGTGTGACCTCGGGCAGTGGGGACCCTCTCCGGCCTCAGGATGCCCGCTCCCACGGTGAAGGTATCACGTCGCACCCTCCTGTACACCCTCTGGGGTGGAGGCAGGGAGGGCTGCGAAGGATCCCTGCTGCCGGTCCTCGGTCCTCGTTACCTCGTTTCCTTTTCTGCCCCTACTCCATAGGTGAGCCTCAGGAGACAAGGCCCCATCCCAGCACACCTAGTCACGGCACACCTGGTCCCGGCACACCTAGCCGACAGGGAACACCCGGCTGAGGCCCAGGACTAAAATGAATCTGCTCCCTACAAATGGGGCCACCAGCCCTGTCTTTTCTGAGGCAACGTGGACATCCGGGGAGGAGGGCCAGGCTGTGCTCAGGCAAGCAGAAAGCATTCCAGTCTCTACAGTTCACAGGTGATCACTGCTGCTCACTAAAGCCACTGGAGTTGACCATTGCAAATTGTAAACATTTAAAAAAATTTTAAAACCTGAGTGTCATGTTAAAAAAAAAAAAGACTAGAAAGGCGAGGTGAAAGGCAGCGACATGAAACTCAATGACCATTGGGAGTCTAGAATGTTTAACTGGGCAAGAAACAGAAACACTGTCCCCTCCCTGCCAGCCCCACCCCCCACAGCCACCCCCCAGAGGTGTGTACTGAAGGCAGGAGAAAGGCATCAGCCGTCAGCTGAGAGATGACAAGCCCCACGCCTCAATCCTGTTTGCTGGGATCTACCACGGGAATGGCTTGCGATCCTGGGAAGGAATGGGATGCAGACACCCTGAGCTGGAGCAGGCCAAGTGCCAGGGGACACAGCAGGGCTTGGAGCTTGAAGCAGCGAGGTTACAGACATAAAGCCCTCCACCCAGAGCGGGGGGCCTGAAGGAAGCCCCAACTCCCTCCTGCTCACCCAGACAGATGGAGTCACAGTTCGAGGACAATGACGTGACCTCTCCGGGGCTCAGTTTTCTCATCTGCGGAATGGGCTGACAATGCCAGCTAACATTGCTACCAAGCATTCACTGCATGTCACGCACCATGCATGGCTGAAGCAGCCCATCCACTCCCCGTGTGTCCTGGGTGCCTGCCATCTCCTGCCTACTGCTTAGGCGCTGGGGACACAGCTGTGGTAGAGCAGGTCCAAAAAGAGGAGCTCCTATTCCAAGGGAGAGATGGACAATAAACAAGATAGGCAAATAAAGGGTACTGTGGCAGAGGCGCTTCCTTTTCCACTCTACAGAGGAGAATAAAGCAGGAAAAGGAACATGGGAGAAAGGGAGGCTGCAGCGCCCTGCAGGGCAGTCAGGGGAGGCCTAGAGAGAGGGTGGCATCTGGGCAAGACATAAAGGTGGTGAGGGAGGGGTCGTGCAGAGATCTGGGGAAGAGCATTCCAGGCAGAGACAGCAGCACGTGCAAAGGCCCTGAGGTAGGAGCGGGCCTGATCTGTTGGAGGCACAGCAAGGCAGGCAGGAGGGTGGCCCCAGGGAGGGAGCAAGAGTCCTGGGAGGGAGGCCAGACTGTGCAGGACCCTGAGGGCCCCAGGGAGGACTTTGGTGGGAATCGACAGAGGGCCCTGACACCCAGAGTGCTCAAGAAACAACGCCCAGAGTGGCTCTAGTGGAAGCCACCGCTCCATAAGCTTTATTGTTTGTTCCTGGGCCCCTCTCCAAGCCTGAGTCCTTCAAGGAGGCCCGGGCTGCAGGTGAGGGCAGGAGAGGGAGGCTTTGACTGCCCAAGTAGGAGAAAGGGCTCAGTCCAGGTGGGTGGGGGGAGTCAGACAGGATCGGGAGGCTGTGTCCACTGACTCCAGGACAGCATTAATGCGCAGCCATGGAGGAACTGTTCCCTGGGGCAGCTGAGAAGGGGGTTCCCACTCCTATCTGGCCAAGCAAATGCAGCCACGCCCAATGATGCATGGCTGAAGGCTAATTACAGGGCTGGGCGGGGGTCACCAAGGTCCCCACAGCCTCATGCTGCTACTTCAGCAGCTGGGCAGGAAGGCGTGAGCTATGGAGCACCAGTGGTGGGGGGGGTTGGGGGACACTGAGGACCCACCAGGAAACAGGAGGCCTGCACCGGGGCCCACTGCCATCTGGGGGCCACTGCTGCAGCAAATTGCTGCCCTCCCCTGGGCCTGTTTCCCACGTGTCCAAGGGAGGCTGGATGGAAATGAATTCCCCAGGCTCCCGCTCCACAAACGCTCACGCCTCCTCCTTCCCAGATCCCCCTCTCCACGCATCCATTTCTACTGAGACCTGCCCCTCCCCACGCCCACCTCCTACAGGCACACTCCAAGTCTCACACTCCTGCTGCCCCATCCTGGGCATCTTGGGAGCCTCCCGGTCCAGGCTTCAGTCCCACTTCACAGATGATGAACTGAGGCCAGGAAGAGCGTCCCGATCTCGGCGGTAACACTTGCCGCTCCTGCCCCGCCAGTCGGCCCGAGAGTCTCCTCTGAGATAGTGAGATCCCTGAGGACAGCGGCTGGGTGTCCCCACATGCAATGCCCATTTATCAAGCACTTCTGTATGTCCACCCAGCGCAGGGCCACAGCTAGGCAACAGGGTCTGAGAACTCCAGCCCCAGAACTCACAGCCCCCACAGTTCTTACCAGCACATCGAGGCCTCTGTGGCTGGAAGAAACAGTCCAAACATGGAATCGTGGAGCATTTACTGAGCACCTACTGTGTGTCAGGGATTTGCTAGGTCCTACGGATAGAACTCCCAGGAGCTGGGATGGCATGCAGGCCCCAGGCCCTGTGTGGGACCTGCCTGGTGGTAAGGCAGGAAGAAAGCCAGCCTAGCAGTCAAGTGCCCCTGTACGGTGTGTCTGTGGAATGAGGGAAGGTGCAGTTCTGCCCCTGGGAAAGCACCAGGGCTCTGGGTCTGAGGCCCGCAAGCTGCTGCCCCCAGTGTCTCCCTGGGCCTCCAATCCCTATCTGCACAATGGAGCTAATGCCACCCTCTGCACTGGCAGGCCGTTAGGAAATTAAGTCAGCTGGCTGAGGGATGGGTCCTTGGCCAGTGCCCAGTGGGGGCTCTGGTCCTGCCCTGAGCCCAGCACCTCTGAAAACCCACCTGCCTCTGCCCAGCCTCCCCGCCCCCACCCCCATGGCGCCTCTGAAGCTATGGTCAACCTGCACACGGCCCAGTTTCAGGCCAGCTCTCTTTCATCTTCAGTCTTTCCCTGCTGCCGTGTCCCTATCACGCTGCCAGTTCCCGGCACAGCCATCCCGTGGGGCTGAGCCCTTGTCCACCAAACCTTCCATGTGGCCGGCCAAGCCTCCACCCCTCCTGCCGCCAGCAAGCTGCCCCCTCCCTGACTCTCCTCCATGCCAGCCCAAGGCAGGGCTCCAAGGGTAGGCCCAGGGAGGGGCAGGTGTGCCCACGGGTCTCTCACAGTAATGCCCTGGCCAGGGCCCAGCCACAGGCACCAGCTGCGCCTGTTGGAGGAAGGGCACAGCCCAGAGCTGGGCCTGGGAGCAGGGGCTGAGGGTGGCTACCGGGTGGGCACCGTGTGTACCAGTAGCCTTCTGCCTGGGGACCTGCCGAGGGCCACAGAGGTTGGTGACAGTGATGATGCAGTCACTTCCGCCCCAGCCGCATGCCAAGGCCTCCGGGTACCATGCTTGGTACTGCCAACTGTGGCCCAGGGTACTGGAGGCCTGGCTAGGCAGTTGAACCGGCCCTGTGCTGCAGAGCTGCAGGTGCTGCTGTGACTACTGTGATCACTGCTGCCATTATTTTGCTGTTGCATGGCCACTCAGTGTTACCTTGTCCCGCTTCGAGGAGACCCGGGGATGAGGACACCATGGCCCTGGGGCAGGAAGGCTGGTGGGGTAAGCCCCTGGCATGCGGAGAGCTAGGTGAAGGCATCTGTCCACACACAACCCACTGCAGGGTAGCTTTAAGCGAGACCCCTCCACCACCTGCCAGGCACCTCTTCCTCCCAGCGCAGTGAGGCATATTCCTGGAGGGGTCCCCTCCCGGGCAGCCTGAAAACCCTCTGGGGGTTTGACGGAGTAGCTGCAGGGGGAGTGTCCAGAGAGGGACTGACAGCTCAGGTCCTGCCCCTCCCAGAGAAGGCTCCACCCCTTCGGTGCTGGGGAGGGGGATGTCAGCCGTGCCCTCCTCTGGGAGGGGTAAAAGGAGGTTATAGGGGACTTGGAGCCCCTACCTGCCAGCTCTGAGTCAACAGCCAGCATTTACAGAGTGCCTACTGTATGCCCACAGCAGCGCCCTGGTGGAGAAGAGGGGTGTACGCTGGAGCCACCCTCCTCGTCCCCAGGGTGCTCGAGTGAGCCCCTTCCCCCCTCACTCCCTGCTCTCTCTCAGGGGGCGTGGCACCACCAAATGGCAGGCCCCCGCGGAGTCCCCATCCTAGAGCCGCCAACCTCAGGTCCCCTGGTTGTTGGAGGTGTCACCAGAGAACTGAGGGGCAGATTTTGCTGAGAAGTCTCTTGGGGGGTCCCCAGCAGACACTAAGGGGCTCTTCTTAGAATACAGGAAGGAGTACGCCTCAAAAAGAGCGCAAGCCTCCATAGACGCCCAGGGCTGAGATGTACCTCTCCTCCCTGACCCTCGCCCGCCACAGGGCGGCGGTCCAGGGCGGAGCTGCGCGAGGAGCGGCGGCTGAGGTGCAGCGCCGCGGAAGGAGGCTGGGGTCCAGCCGCGCGGCCCGGGACCAGCCCTCCTCTGGCATCTCAGAGGGAGCCAAGGCTAGGCCTAAGGCTAACGCCTTCCGGGTTCGCACCTTCCAAAGGCGGCTGCCGATTTCAGCGGTGTGTGGGCGCCTCGGCGCTCTCGGAGACGGAGCCTGGGAACCCGGGTTTGGTGGCGCGGATGTGGGGCCCAGGAGGTCCCCAGCGCTTTATTGCAGGGCTCGAGCCTGGGTATAGAGGAGCAAAAAAGAAACTAGAAATGGCCACAGGCAGCGCCGCACCCGGAGATGGGAACGCCCCCTGGGAAATGGGGAGGGGGAGGTCCCAGGTCCGAGCGAGTCCAGGCTGTGAGGAGACAAGAGAACCTCCCAGAACAAGACCATCCCCAGAGAAACACTTTGACCCCCATTCCGAACACAGGTTTCAAAATGTTCACGACATGTGCCCGCTGGACCAAAATGAGGCACAGACACTCGCTTGGGCCTCAACTCCCACCTTAACCCCCCCAAAGAGCGCCCCACCCCAGCCGCCTCTGCCCAAGAGTCCCCGATTCCCGCCTCGCTCCCCCAGGGCACTCGGAGAGGCGGTGCGCGCGCAGGGTGGACCCTGGCCCTGAAACCCTGGGAGCTTCTCAGCCAGCCGCCATCCCCTCGGAGATCAAGGCCGACTTCTAAAAGCAAAAGGGAGCCTCTGGACTTGGCTGACTCGCTGGCATGGAATCATTTCCAGAATATTTTTACTCCATTACAGCACGGGAGGTGAGAAAGAGACAAGACTCCAAGGACCCGCAGGTCTCTGGCGGGAGGCATTCTCCGGGCGGCTCATATATCCCCGGCGCCCGCCTCCGAGCCCCACCTCGATTGCGGGGTCTCTGGGAAGGTCAAGCCTAGGACCCGTGCCTCGCGCCCGAGCGCTTCCGCACGCTCCCTCCCGAGCCCCCTGGTGCAAACCAGCCAGAGGGGGACCGAGGGCTCCTCAAAGTTTCCCGGAGCGCCCCCCCAGGAAGAAGGTTAGCCAGGAGCAAAGTTCCTTGTGGTGGTAGCCGGAGACATGGCAGGGAAAGAAAAGCTCGCAGTCAGCATTTCCTCCGATGTCTCACCAAGGGAGGAAAAAAAATGAAAACCAGAGGAAGAAAACACCCTCCCGCTCCACCTTCCCTGTTGCTGCACCACCTCGTGCTCGCTCCGGGCCGGGCTAGTGGCGAGGGGCGGCCTGAAGGGAACTGGGGCCGGGCCCCGGGGGGACCATGCACCCGCGGCCGCGCACTTACCTCGGTCAGTGGCCGGGGCGCGGCGCGCTCGGCGTCCTCCCAGCTCCGGGCGGCCGTTCCTGGCCCCGGCAGCTGCCGCGGTGGCTGCATCGCCGCCGCCGCTGCCGCCACCGCTTCAGGGCAGCCCCCGGGGGCGCTCCATGCCTAGCGGGCGAGTCCGTCCGCCAAGTGGATCGCCTGGATACAGCCACGGGTCGGGGGCGCGCGCCTGGACGGCGCCCCCGGCCGCTGGGCGCTCGCTGGAGCCGGGGCGGCTGGCGTCTGTCCCTCAGTCCGGCTGTGAGCACGGCCAGCCCACCCCCTCCCCCGCCGGCTGTTATCTGATCCCGGGCAGGGCCCGGCGCGCTCCCCTACGCCCCGGCGCCCAGCAGCTCTTCGCAGGCTCCGACCGCGCCAGTCCCCCTCCCCCGGCTACTGTTCCCAGGGAGGCGGCAGCAGCGGCGGCGTGGCCGGGAGAAGACGGGGAGCTGGGAATGGAGGGCGAGGAGGCGGCGGGAGGCAGAGGCTCGGCGCGCACCCAGCTCCGCGCCTAGCTCCATCGGAGCTCAGCTCGGCAACTCCTCTAACTCTCCGCGGAGAGCACGCCCGCCCCGCGCCGCATCGCCGCTGCACCCGCCTACCACGGCTCCGGCCTGGCCCGGAGCCCCTCCTAGTCCCGGGCCGCCCCCTACACACACACCGCCAGCCACTTGCGCACTGGGACGCGCGCGCGCGCGCAGACACACATACACACATACACGCACGTCTTCCCGGAGACATGCGCGCACACACATACACACACATGCAGGCACGTCCCCCGGGGACACGCGCGCACACACAGGTGCATGGCGAGCACACACACAGGCATAAACATACAGGCAGGGGAATCTTGAACAGGCATCCGCACAGCCAGATACACAGTCTCGGGTGTCATATATACACATGCAAAATACATGCCCCTACATGCATGAAGTTCGCAGGTGCACACACGCTCATACGTGCACATGCAGGATGGTATCTGCACGTGTGCACACGCACACACAGGTCTAAGCTCGTGCATTCCTACAAAACCCTTTCCCCCGTACACCAGGCACACACCCCTCTACACACATCATCCCACCCTAACAGCATTTTTCTCCTCTCCATCGTGAGCTCTGTTTGACTTCTCCCATCTCCTGCCTTCTCTGTGCTCTTCCTTGGACCTCTCCCTGCCAGACGCGATCCCCATGTGACCCCCTTCTCTTTCAAACCCCTGTCTCTGGAGGCACAGGCTTTCTTCCCAGCCTGTCCCCAAATGCCCTGCCCTCCCAGCCTTCTGAGGTCTATTGTCTGGGCCTCATATCTCTGGGCCTCCCACAGGGGCCAAGCCTTTCATCCTGGCAGACAGACCTGCCCGCCTGGACATTGACCCAGGGAAACCCCATTTTGTCACCGGTCTGACCCCCAGCTCATCCCTAGGGCCTCAGAATTGGGCTGAGGAGGCCAATCTGTGCCCAGAGCATGAGCCTCAAAGGGCTCCTTGGCCCCCTTGGCCGCCAGCTTCCCCTTTAATGTGAAATATAATTATGTGTCTGCACAGCAGGGAGGCTGGCTGCAGGATTCTAACCAAGGAGGACGGCTCTCTGGCCCGCGCCCAGATTTCTGGCAGCTCAGAGCAGAGTGATCTGAAGGCCCCACCAGCCCAAGGATCCTGGCCCCAGGCAGCTGGTGGGTGCAGTCCAGGCCAGCACTCACTGACCTCAGTCTTCCCTGGGTTTGGATCCCACCTCCTCAACTGACCAGCTGTGGAGACAGGTCACTTCACCACTCAGTGCCTCCATTTCCCTGTTGCCAGTGCAACTCACTATCCTTATGGAGCTGCAGCAAGAATTAAATGAGATGAGTATACCTAAAGCGCTTAGCACTTGAGCTGGGGTCAGACAGTCAGGTTGAGCACTCAATATGTGCTGAGTTCTATGCTACGGCCCCAGCTAGAATGATTTCATTACTACTGTGGCCCTCTGGGGGAGATAAGCTCATTGGCTCCATTTTACAGATGAAGGAACTGAGGCACAGAGGAGTGGTCACTTGCTTAATTATGGAGTTACCGGATGGTGGAGCCAGCACTCAGATCCAGGTGTGTCCCCAACTTAGGCCTGCAGTGGAGAAAGAAGGGGCATCGTAGGAGACTGCAGCCCCCGCCCCGCCCTGCCTGGCACACTGTGTCCTGATTTCCTCCTCTTCCTGGGAGAACAGCCTCCCAGGGGACCGAAAGCTCTCAGGAAACTTCCTCCCTCTCCCTCCAAGTGACCAAGGAGGGAAATGACTCAGCTCCCCACCTGCCCCTGCTCTGTTTCCCAGATGGGCAAGCCCAAGCCAGTGCGGAAGAAGCCTCTCACCAGCCCCGCTCCCACCCTCAGAGACCACTCAGCTGTCCCAAGAGGAATGGGGCCTGGGACACCCTCCCTTGAGGCCTTATTCTGCGGGACCAAAGAGGGGCAAGGGAATGGATGGGAACACTTCAGGGCTCTTCTGGGTCTAAGATTCTGCCAGATCCTGAGACAAGGGGCTGCACCCAGCGCATCCTCAAGCCTGAAACACACCCCCCACACACACACAGGGCCCCTGCCTAGGGGTCACCACCCAAGATCGCCAGTGTGAGGCAGGCCAGGTCTCAGCCCATCCCCTCTCCCATCCCCAGAGCCATTATCAGACCCATTTCACAAAGAGGGCAAGTGTCTTGCCCAAGGTCACCCAGCAGAGACACAAGCCTAACTCCCTGGGCCACTGCCCCTGGGCTCCACGTCCCACCCTCCCAACCCACTTGCAGGGTCAGAGTTCAATTCTTAATTGTAATTGCAACCCATGAGCAGCCATTATGGGCCCCTCAAAGCAAAGGGCCTGGCCCTTTGCCAGGCCACTGGGTACCAGCCTCCCTCCAGGAGGGGCTGGGACATAGAGAGGCAGGGATGTGGGCAGATCTCTCTCTAGGCAGCTCACACATCTGTCCCAGGGCTCCTCACCTGGGCAGAGGGGCTCATGGCCCTCCCAGGGTGTGCCTGCAGCCAGAGAAGTGGACATCATGCCCCCTATAGCGTGGAGGGGGCAGTGTCGAGAGTGGCCAGGTGGGGCCAAATGGACAGAGCCCAGTGCCAACACTGCCCAGTAAGGGACCTGGGGCACGTCCCCTGCTGAGGATTCGCTTCCCTCTCTGTAAAATGGGGGCGACAGTGACAGCCGAGGCCGAGAGTGGCAACTTCCCCGGCACAGCCATGGGAGAAGCCAAGGAGATAAACAGCAGTCGGGTGTCCCACCACACACACACCTTCCCAACGCCCTGAATCGTGTGCCCTGCACCTGGTTTCCCCTTGATCCCGGATTCTTTCTTCCCCTCCAGGATGGGAGTTTCTCCAAGACAGGAGTGGGACTGAGGCTTGTTTGCACCCCAGCTTCAGGTGGGCATACTGGCTGCTCAAGATACCTTTGCATATCTGAGTGTCCTCAGAGCCACAGGCCCAGGAGGCAGAAGAGCTCCTGGACTCATTTGGAATCCCACCTTTGTTTTGAGGAAAGCAAGGCCCAGAGAGGGGAGGTTGTTTCTGTGACCACTGACCTGTCCAGGGCAGGTGTCCCAAAGGCTGGGTTTGCTGCCCTGTGTGCCGGAGCCCCAGAGCTGCAGCCTCTTGACAGCAGCTGCCAGCTCTTGTGATAATCACGTCTTGAGGCCACAATGCCGACTTGCTTCTGGGAGGCATAAGTCCATCACTGAGTGAGATGTGAAAACCAGATGGCCCTTCCCCGGCGGCTTTGCTCAGCCTGCAGGCAGGTGTACCCAGTGCCCCCAGAGTCCCAGTATCTCCTCCTGGCCAGGAATGCCTCCTCCCAAGAGCCCACTGAGACTTTCCCTATCGGCCCTAGACCTTGGCCCAGCTTTGGCCCTCAAGTCCTCCCACCGTCAAGATGTGAAATGAGCTCTCAGCATGCCCAGTTTCACCCTTCTAGGAGGGATAGCCAAAGTCCCTGAGGCCGCAGACACCCTCCCCTCAGCCACTCTCTTCTGAACACACTGGCTGGCCATCCGGGCCCTTGGACACCAGCAGCCTGATTCTGTCGCTGGGCCTTGCCCTCCATCAGGAACACTGTCCTCCAAACTACCCTACATGCAAGGGCAGCTGCGGTGGCACGTCTGTGAGAGGGCTGCCGACCACCAGGACTCACCTGCTGTGCCCAGCGTGCGTTCTTCCCAAGCTGGCCACTCTCTGAGCTGTCTGGCTCACTGTCATATCCCCCACCAGCATGGCACCCCCAGGAGGGCAGAAGCTTATCCTCCAGGCGTGTCTGCAGCCCAGGACCTGGCACATCGAGGGCATGCCATGAGTGCAGAACCAGGGCTAACAGACACAGCTCAGGAACGTCTCAGCCACGAGGGTTCTCCCACCCTCCTCTCTCTGCACAGCTTGGCTGTCATAGCCACTCCCAACTCCACCTGCACCGTCACAGAACCGCACTGGCCCCTGCAATCACAGGCTGTTTGTCAGCACAAGCCTTGCCCCCTCCTCCAGGTAGAGGGCCAGGGTCTGAGTCTTACCCGGCCTCCCACCCCCACCCACCATAAGGCAGGCAGGAGGACGCGTGCTGGCCGGTTCCAGGATATGCACTTCTGGTAGGGTCGCCTTCCACCTGAGCCGGGTCCACACCCTGCCAGGAAAGAAAGAGGATCTGTCACTCAGGCAGTGAGCCTCAGAGCAGGGCCTGAGGACAGAAACCTTGACACCCAATTCCAGCAGCCCAGCCCTCAGCCCAGTCTCTTTCCTCAACAGCTTTTGTCACTAGACACTCTGAAGATACTAACAGCAAGGGTGACAAGGGCCTACGCCCACCACACACCAGGCAGGCACCAGGCTGCAGGCTAAATGCCAACCTGCACCACAGGCACAGGCGGATGCACAGAGAAATGACGCCTGGGTGGGTAGAAGCACTTGCCCCAAGAGGACATGGCTGCCCCTGGAGCATGGTGGGGACGTGGCTCGAACCCGCACACAGTCGCACCCACATGCACACACGCAGCGCATGCACGCACGCCCCTCCCCCTGCCTAGGTGCCCGCGGGCCCCTGGCTGACCCTGCAGTATTGATCTGAGGCACACGGAACTTCAGGAACGGTTGGCGGCCCTGGAAACAGGACACTGAGTCCCTCCTGCCCCGTCAGGAAGCAGGCATTGATCAGCTGGGCCTGGAGCTGGCCAGTTGACTGATTCCCATGCGCGGGCTCCGGCACTCACGCGGCCCCACCCTCTGCTGGAGCAGCCGCTGGGAGGAGGATGCGCTAACTGCGGCCAGGAGGGCCGCCTCCAGGACCGGGGCTGAGGCCAGGACGTTCAGCCGTGCTCCATCTGGCATCGCCTGGCCAGGCCTGGGTGTCAGGGTTTCTGTCCTGGCTGAGACTTAGAGGCATGCGAGACGCTGGTCCAAATCCTCCCTTGTCCAGGCTCTCTTGTGAGAGCCTTGTTCTTGGGGGTCTCCCTCCTCCTACACGACACCCTCTACCATATGTTTCCTGTGGGCCTGGGGCAGCCCCAGGGCCCAGGGGTGGGTGAGTGACCCAAGTCTGGCTGTGAGCATCACAGCAATTGGTTGAGGGACGGGCACGTGATTGAAGCCAGCCAATGAGAATCAGCCCTAGGACTTTCGCTGGGTCTGCAGGAAAGCAGGAGCTATATTTTCCAGGGCTTCGGGGCTGGCCAGGGGCCCCGGGACACCTTTGCGTCCCCGTAGGGTGAGCCCACATGAAATGAGACGCGCCCAGAGAAAGCAGAGCTGAGATATTGAGAAAAACAAGAATCTGGGCTGGTCTTTGGAGCCCCTTAGATCCACCCCTGGGCTTTTTATTATAAGCCAAAACCCATCCCATTTTTAATTTAGGAAATTTCCAACAGCCTCAAGGGGCTGCTGGTGGAGGCAATAGCTGTAAAAAGACCAGTAAGTCCTCCAAAATCCCCTCAAGCTTTCTGAAGCTCTCTCTCCTTTTCTGAAACGGGGCGCATGAGAACCCTGCCTGGCAGAGCCATGTGGGACGGTCTATGGTATGTGTGGGGAGCGTTTCATCCCTCCCTGCCTCTAAAGGGACAGAGCTTCCAGGAAGGCGGGCAAAGCCTGCAGGCCCCAGGAATAAAGGGCAATAAAGAGAGGGAGGGAAGTGGCTGCAGCATCTCTCGGAGTTAAAAATAGCTTCCCCAAGGAGGCCTCCCCGCCGGGATAATCCGGCCAATTATCAGCCCCTCTCCACCCTGGTGGGCACTGCCTGCCTTCTTCCTGTCCCCACGTGGGGTCATCACTCCACAGATAGGGCCTCTGCCCCAACACCAGCCCCATGACCCAGCCCTTGGCCCAGGGGCCCTCTGAATCGGGCCGGACTCTGAAATAGAAAGGTCCTGACAGCAGTGTGAGCTGTCCAAGACACACTGTCCCCACAACACACGCAGAGAAAAAAAATCAGGAGGCAGCGTGGGGCCTGTTGCGTGATTCTGTTTATGTTTAGAAAAACGACAGATTTGCATTCGCAAAGAGAAAAATCTGGAAGTTTGGAGACAAATGGTGGTTGTGTCCTCCTGGGACCTTTTCCTCATTTCACTGCTGCGCAGAGGAAGGTGTCTACCTGTTTCCCCAGGGCTCTGGGCTCAGGCCCACCTGGTGAGAGCCCAAGTCTCCCATTGCAGGCGAGAAACGTGGGCAGGTGCGCAGCCCCGCCTCACTGGGCCCTGAGGAAGGAGAGTCGTTTGCTCTCTGAGCGTGTGGGCACATCGTACGCTTTCAGGGCTGTTTTGTTTGCATTTTGTACAGCAAGCATTTATTGCTTCAGCAATTTTTTTAAATCAAGTTATTTTGTAAATGGAATAAAGCCTGATGACCAGGCAGCAGGGCTGGGCAAGGTTTCCCAGCACTGGGAAGGCCGGAAGCCAGCCTCCAGGACCTGCCCTGCAACTCAGCTCCTGGCTCTGGGCTCTCTGAGGCCTCTGCTTTCCCACTGTCCCCTATCCCTGTGGTCAGGCTGGACCTCTCAGTGTGTCTGCTCTAGGCTTCCAGAGAAGTTTACAGTTCTGTGACTGGAGCTGAGCAGACCCTGGGAGCGACCCTCTTGGGACCTCTGTCTGTGAAACAGGCTTGCACTTCTGAAGGCTCAAGCCAGCCCTGTGCTTAGACCTCAATGTGCCAGGGTCTGGTCTTCCAAGGGAGTGGTGCTGGGGCCCGAGTGTGGGCTGGGGTGAGCCAGGGCCAAGCCGGGGCAACCACCCAGGTCACCTTGGTCCTAGGAAGCCAGAGCCACATGAACAGGGCTGGAAGGCTTGTCAGGCCAGGGCAGCCTCCGTGGGTGTCTGGCACCTGGCCTCTGGCCCTCTGGGGCAGGGTTACAGGGCTGGCTTGGCCTGGCCACGTGGGTTCCTTTCCCAGGAACCAGCTGGGGCCAGAACTCTTTATGGAAGCACCCACAGCTTGGGCAGCTCTCAGGGACAGGGGCCAGGAAGGAGGGAGACAATTCCTAGGTTCCAAGCCTTTGTCTTCTCCTTCAAAGCCTCGGTTTCCTCAGCTGTAGGATGGGCGTGACGCCCGCTGGGCTGTTACTGCTTCACATGCATTGCTATTTACAGTGCCCAGCGCCAGGTAGGCACTCAGATTATCCACTGGAGGAGAGAATCAGTGATGCAACCCTCCCAGGAGATGACACGTGGGTGGCAACCCAGCACAGGGACTGGCACACACTGGGTGCTCCTTGGAGAGGCCTCCTCCCAGCCTCCCTGGATGCTCACCCTCCCAAGCCAGCCACTCGCCTCCTCTGGCCACCCACAGCCTCCTGGGCTTCCCCACCACAGCTCCCTGGGGACATCGTTCCTCTCCACTTCTGCCCCTTCCTCACGCTGGGGGCTCCTCAAGGGCAGAGGGAGGCTCTTCCCAGCCACATCCCACCTCTGGCCCCTGCACCTTCCTCTCCACCCACGCCAGCACCATCCTCAGCCTCCACCCCAGCCTGGGGGCACCTCCCTGCCCACAACCTAAACCCTGAGGGTTCAACCACAATCTAGGAACAGCTGATTAAGCCAAGAAGACACCTCGCCTTTTCTCCCGGAGTTCCAGGTCTAGGAATTTGTCCCACGACACGTGGGAACTCACCTAGAAATAGCAGCAACCTGCCCAGTGTCCCCAGGGAGGCAACCGTGACAGCGCACATGGGTGCAGGGAGCAGCCCCACTGTGAAGGAACCAGGCCCAGGCTCCAGGGCCGGGACAGCCGCCTCTGGCCTCGAGAGAGCAGCACCCAGCCCTTGGTAGGTGCTCAAGAAATATTTGTTGAGTGAATCTAATAGAAAAAGTGCTCTAAGACAAAATAAAGGTACAGTGCAGAAGAGTAGAGTTCACTGGACGTTTAAAAGGTGCATATACACACACACACACAGACACACACACACACACACACACACACACAGTGTGTGTTGGTAGAATATTCTGGAAAGAGAGGCCAGAAACTGGCCACCGAGAGGGCAACTGGGAGGTTAGAGGGAGGAAGAGGGGACCAAGATGTTCTCTGTAAGGCCATCGTATCTTTGGACCACGTTCAAGGATTTTAGGTTCCCTCAAATTAATTAAAAAGCTGAGAGAAGAGGGAGGCTCCCCGTCCTATGGGAGGCTGGGCCAGACAGCTTACCCTCTCCACCTGTCCTGAACTCCTTTCTCACAGGGTTCTCTCCCTCTCCCGACCCCCCGTAGAGCTGCTGAGCAGGCCAACCCCATCTCGTCTATGGTGATTAATAAACACTCCATGATGGCCTGAATCTTGCAGAAGCTCCAGGGAGCCAGGTGCCTCTGCCGGGACAGCCTTGCCCACTGCCCCTGGAGCAGGAAGACTTGCTGGCAATAGGGACACGTGCAAGGCTTCCCAGCAGGTCCCTAGGACCCACCTCCGCACCCTTGCCCATGCTGTCCCTGGGTTCCGAGTGCCCATGCTACTCTTGTCTTGACGCATTTAAATCCTCACCCTAGGTTTGGTGCAGGTCCGTGATGAGGAATTCAGTCCCAGAACTGGAGGAAGCCCTCTCCCAGGCTGGCCCATCCACAGTACGGGGGCAATTAGTATCTACTCCATTTAAAATCCATTAACCTACCTAGAAATAGGGATGATAAATATAGAACCCATTGTAAATCCACAGAGCCCAGCTCAGCCCCAGGGAATGTCCCTCTGTGAACACAGAAATTGAGCAATGACCCTTTAAATGGGTCAAACATGCATTAAACCCCACTTGTGTGCCAGGCATTCTAAGGTGGAACAGCACAGGCTCTGGGGGCAGATCAGCCTGGGTTCAAACCCTGACACCACCGTTTGCGAGCTGTGTCACTTTGGGCAAGTCACTTAGCCTCTCTGTGCCTCAGTTTCTCCCTCTGTAAAATGAGGACATCAGTGGCTGCCTTTCAGGGCTGGGCGAAGGTTGCGTGAGGGAGGCCCTCAGCCCAGTGTCTGCTGGCTGCTGCTCTTTGCTGTCATTTACTGCTTGTGGCGCTACTGTTCCTGGCGGGAAGCTCTAGAACTGGAGAACGCCAGGATGGAATCAGGGATCCCTGCAGGTGAACAGGGTAGAAGTGCAGGCCAGCCTCCAGCTGAAATGTGGCCTTTTCTTCCACGGTGGACTGAGATGGCAAACCGGGCAGCATCAGTGCGCCTGAGGCTGTCACCAGCAGAGGACACAGATGTGTCCACATCCCACTCTGAACTGGCAGACACCCCCATAGGTCTCTCACATTTGTCTCTGGGTGAAAGTGGCAGGTAGGCTGAAACCTGCCGTGCAGTCCTATCACCAGCGCATCGTAGGGGAAGGGCGCACATAGTTCAACCCATCACACACGTGCCATTTCACCATTTTAGCAACTGGCTTCTTCTGGAATCCTGGGTGTTGCTGGATGCATTAAGACTTGGATTTGAAGAGGGGGTCAGGAAAAGTCCAGCCCCCTCAGAAAGATGGCAACAGGCGATGCTTACCACTGACCCCCTGCTCACTCCAGCCAGTCTTGGCCTGGTCACCAGAACCTGACACATCCATCTGCACAAACTCCTGCATCTCTATGACCCTTCTAAGAGGTCAGACCAAGAAGGGGGTGCCTGAGCCCTGGGCCAGGGGTGCGTCATGGTTGGGGATACCTCTGTCCACCTCATGTCCTGGGGAAGCCTCACACATTCACCCCCAGAACCTCGATTTCCAAGTCTGCCTTGAGAGCCCTCCCACCCCCGGCTACAGGGTCACTCCCTGCCCAGCCTCCTGGCTGGGTCTTGAATGCCCTTGGCTACCCTAAAATCTCCTCCAAGCCCACCATCTCCAGCCCCCTGAAGCTGGGGAAAGCAAGCAGTGAAAACAAGAGCTGGGGCGGGGTTGACCCCCCTAGTCGGGCTCCCCAGGCCTGAGTACCGGGAGGCAAGAGGGTAGGGGTTGTCCCCAGGCAAGGGGCTCTCGGACTCCGGCAGTGGGGGGCATGGAGAAAGCAACCCCTCCTCCCATCCCTAAAGTTGGCAGTCTGCTGAATGCAGGTTCCAACAGCCCCTGCTCTTAGGGAGGCCCCCTATCTCAAGTGTTTCAGCTCATTCACGCTCCATTCTCCAGGCAGCCTTTCCACCTAGATCTCCATTCCCCCAATTAGAGCACTTTTTGTCAATTGACAAATGAGGGAAACTGAGGCACAGAGCAATTAAGTCCAAGGCCACAGAACTGTGAAGTGGCCAGCTACAGAGAAGACGGCCGGAGTGCCTCACTGCGTTCCCGGCTGGAGGAAGCGCTTGGAGAGTCCAAGTTCCCTGGCTCGCCGGTGTCTAAAGGGCCGACCAGCGTGGCCAGACTGGGAGCGCGGAGTCCTGGGGAGGAGAGAACGCTGAGAAGAGAGGGATGGTGGCAGGAGCCAGGGAGGGGTGCCCAGTGGAACCAAGGCGTCTCGGAGGCCGAAGCTCGGCCTCTTTTCAGCACTGGTGCAGAAGAAAGAACAACCGCACTACAGTCCCAGCAGGTCAGAGGGACACGCACTGCAGAAGGGGCCTGGCCCACATACGCTCCGGGGCTTCTCATGCCAACTTGTCTAGGTCTGGTCGAGGCAGCCGCCAGCTCCCTGAAGCCTCCACAGGGGAAACCAGGGGTGGATGGAAGTGGGAGGGCAGGGTAAGTCCCCAAAGCAACCAGGACAGGGGCAGCTGCTTCCCAGCACATGGCAGCCTTGGGGAAGTAGTGAGCACTCCATCACAGGAGGTGTGCAAGTAGCCAGGACCCTCTGTCCCTGAGCAGCAGCCTTGGGTGTCTGGGTTGAGTGCTCTGGTCGGCTTGCTCTGTGTGGGCTGAGGTAGCGGGTGGACAGCAGAGATCAGACCCGTCTAGGCACGGCCACGAGGTCAGTCCCAGAGTTGGGCACCATTGTCCTGGGATCTGTCCTGGGCCCTCGGCCGAGCCAGGGCTTAGACGCAAAATGGGTGCAGTGAGGGAAGCAAGATGGGGAATTTGGGGCTTTGTGTCAGCACATAGCTCCCACTGGGAGAGGCAGCTGCCCCTCCCCCAGGCCCCCATGCCCAGGCAGGGCCTTGCAGCCTCCCAGTCACAGCCCGTATCCCCAGCATTGTCTGGGGAGGCCACTGGGAGCTTGAGGAAGGATTTTTATCCTTTTGCTTTTGAAACACTTTCTCTTTCCACCTGGCTGTGCCCTGCACACACTAGGGGCTCCTGCCTGGAGAAAAACTTGGATCAACAAACTGTTTCCAAATGGAGACAACATTTTGCAAGGCAGCGGGGACAGTGGCACAGGCCGCGCTGAGCCTCCGAGTGCAGCCACTTCCTGGCTCATGCCTCGGTGTCCCTCCTAAAGTCTCCTTCTTGCATTTTGGAGCCCGAAGCTCCTGGGGACTCGGGGCCCAGACAGGGGCTGCTGGAAGAGCTGTCTGTCTGCCTGGGCCACATGGGCTCCTGGGCACCTAACGCCAGCCTTTGTCTAGGTCTGGTTGAGGCAGCCACCAGCTCCCTGCAGCCTCCACAGGGGGAAAGCAGGGGTAGATGGAAGTGGGGAGGAAGAGATGAGTCCCCAAAGCACCCAGGAGAGCTGCTGCTGCTTCCCAGCACATGGCAGCCTTGGGGACCCAGTTGCAACATCTGCACTAACCCTGCCATGACCTCAGCTCTACGGCAGTCTCCAGGCCCCCATTACCTTGAGATCTCATCTCATGTCCCTCTTCCTCTCACACCTCCTTGTGATTCCTGAACACACCAAGTCCTGCCTACTCCAGGGCATTTACGCTGGCTGCCCCCACTGCCGAATACTCCGCTCACTCTTCTACCACCCTCAGGTCTCTGTTCAAATGCCTCTTCTCAGGCAGACGCCTTTTCTGGAAATCTTATTTAAAACTTGCCCTTCCCATCCTCTCATGCCTTCCCTAGCACCTACCCTGTGGCTAGCGCTTTCCGGCCACCATCTCACCTACAGCCCTAGCTTCCCATAAGCCAGCTCAGATTAGGTCACCAGTTTTACCTGCAGGCCCCAGGCTGAGGCATTAAGACCTGCATCTGCAGGGCTGGCCCCTGCACCACTGCCCTTGCCTGGAGCACAGGCCCTGGAAACCACGGGGCTAGCTGGAAAGGGCTCCCCTCATCTCTGGTGAATCGTGCCAGCTGCCCTTCTGCCCACACTGCTTTCCCTGTGGATGGTGCCACCAGCTGCCAGTGTGGTGTGAAGGACTGTGGGTGCGTGGCTCCCCCATCTCACTCCTCTGGGGCCAAATGTAGCTGAAAACACTATATTGAAGCCAAGAGATCTTCCCAGAGGCCTCCTCCCCAAGAGGAAAGTCAATAGGTGTTTCAGAGATGCCCACACAGGGTGCCTGTCCTCAGCATATGCCTATCTATGTGGGAGAGACCCCATACTGAACAGCAAGACAGCTAAGGGCCAAGCTCACCTGAGTACAAATCTGGCCTCAACCTCTCCTAAGCTATGAGAGCTTGTTAAGTCATTTTATGACCATAAGACTCAGTTTTTCCATCTGTAAAATGAGAAAAGAAATGGCTCCCTTAAAATGTTGTAATGAGAATTTTAAATGAGATTGATACATAGAGTACAGACAAGTACTCAATAAATAATTTATTAGTATTATTATCATAATAATCCTACCCATCTGTATACCCACCCAGTCATTGATTGATCCTTCCGTCCATTCTTTCACCCATACACACATCCACTCATCTAGAAACACATTTGTCCATCTATCCACTCATCCGTCCGTTCACGCATCCATTCATTCATCCACTCATTCATCCATCTGCACATTCATCTATCTGCTTATCCATTCATTCATCCAATCGTTTATCCATCCACCCATCTATTTATTGTCTATTCATCCAACCATCTGTCCACTCATCCATCTATCCATCCACTCATTCATCTCTTCACTCATCCTTTTATCTATCCATCCACTCATCCATTGAGCCACTCCTCCATCTGTTCACTCATCTGTCCACTCATTCACTCATCCATCTGTCCATTCATTCATCCACTTTTATCCATCCATCCCTTCATACATCCACCTGTCCACTCATCCATTTATCCACTCATCTATCCATCCGTCCATCCACTCATCTACTTATCTATCTATCCATTCATCTGTTTGCCCATTCATCCATCCACTCTTTTATCCATTCATCCATCACCTATCCATTCATCTAACCATTCATTCACTCATCCATGTACCCACTGATTTATTCATCCATCCCCCATCTATCCATTCATTCACTCATTCATTCGTCCACCCATCCATCTATTCATCCACTGTTCATCCACTTCTCCATTCATCTGCACATCCATCCATCCACTCATCCATTCATTCATCCATCCAACAATTCATCCATCCATCCATTCATCTATTCACGCGTCCATTCTTCTATTCATCCATTCACCCATCTATCCATTCATCCATCCTTCAATCCATCTATACATCCACTCATTCATTCATCCATCTACTCATCTATCTGTTCATCTATTCATCTAACCATCTGTCCACTCATCCATCTATCCATCCATTCATCCTTCCACTAATTCATCTGTCATCTCACCTTTTCATCTATCCATTCACTCATACATACATCCACTCATCCATCCATCCATCTATCCATCCACTCATCCATCCATCTAGTCATTTATCTGTCTACTAATCTGTCTATTCCACTGATTTGTCTGTTCATCCACTCATTTATTCATTCATCCATCATTCATCTCTTTATTCATCTATCTGTTCATTTACCTCTCCACTCATCCATCTGTCTGTTCATCCATCTTCCTATAAGTTTCCTTTCTTCCCCATTTATGGCATGGGCTTTCTCACTCATCTCTCACTTCCAGAGACTTTTCTAGCATCTGACCCCAACCTTCCTAGTACAGCTCCCCTCTCTGTTCCCCACTGCTGACACAGTCAAGCCCAAACTTCAAACTTAGCTGGATATTCACCTTCTACACCAGACCCAGCAGAGGCCTCAAGGCTCAGGTGGTGGAAGAGGAAAAAGGAGGGGGCAGGGCAGCCCCCACCCCACACCCCCACGCCCCCACCACCAGCCCTTACTCTCCACTCCAGGCTAGAGACCGTGGAGCAGGCAGCCTGCCCTGCAGGTAATTAATCGATAAACCAGTCATTGAAGTAATATTTATTTGGCACTTACTTGATGCCAGGCACTGTGCCCACTACTGGGGAGAAGACAGTGAACAAAACAGAATTCCTACCCTTGTGCAGGTGGAGTTCTAGCTCAGGAGAGAGAGAACGAAGAAGCTGAGTGAGGAATCACAGCATAAGGTGTTACGGAGAAAAATGGGGGGAGGGGTTGCACTCTTAGGTTGGATCACCAGTTTTACTGAGAAAGACCTGAAGAAGGTATGGAGGAGCATGGCGGGGACAGCACCAGGCAGAGGGAACAGCATGTGCAAAGGCCCTGAGGTGGGACTGGTGTGGGGAGCTCCAGGGAAAGCCTCTGTGGCTGAGCAGAGGGAGTAAAGGCAAGAGGGGTTGGAGCTAGGGTGGAGTTTGGGGTGGTGCTCAAGGCCTTTGGAAGCCTTTGCTTTTGTTTCTGGAAAGGGTGGATTCATGGAAAAGTTTGACAGAGGGTGACCTGGGCCGATTCAGGTGTGAAAAGGCAGAGAAGAGGCTCTGGAGCCCGCGGCTCCCTGCAGGCCCTCAGGGTGGCTGGCGTGCACTTGCACCTGGGATGGTCCCTGGAATGTGTCTGCCTCCGACTGGAGGTGCCTAAGGACAGAGACTGTGTCTGTAAACCCAGCACTCAGCAGGGGCTTGGCTGTGGAAGGCAATGGGAAACATTTGCTGAGATGGAGATGGGGGAGGAACAGATGGTAAGAACAAGAGAATCAGTGAGCAAAGGAATGAATGTGCTAGTGAGTGACTGAGGCCACAGGCCGGGGGCTCCCGCCTTCTCCTCTTCCCAGGCCTCTGGGGGCCCCACTTCCCACCTGTTAAACTGTATAATCGTCCCCACCCAGAGCTCTGAGGCCCTGGCAGCCTCAAGCTGCCGCCCCCTGCCTCTACAGGCCTCAGGTGACAGCACCGGGGACCTCCACTCCAGCTGGGGATCAGAAAGTCCTTCCATCCATTCCAGCAGCTGCAACCAGACACCTGGTCCCTGAGGGTAGGGAGGGCAGTGGAAAGGACTCCAAGGGGACCCCACCCTTGTCTAGAGATGCTGGGCTGCTCCCCCAACCACCACCCCTCGCCCCCGCCACTCCCTCCCCAGTGCCACTGCAGCCACTCTCAGGAACTGCTGACCCTCAGTAATGAGAGCTTCTCCCTCCCTGGAGGCCTCATCTTGGCCTGGGGACCAGGAGGACAATTAGCATTAGCGCCTTCATTTCACAGACAGGGAAGTGGAGGGCCCCCCTCCCCCACCCGGCCCCCGGGGCCAGGTCCCAAGCCCCTGTCAGCAACCATTCTCAGTCCACTTCCTCCTCCCCAGCCGCCGTTTCAGTCCCACATGTAGCTGTGAATACAAAATCATGTTTTCAAAAGTTAGTTTGAAATTTAACATTTTCAATGTAAAATAGAAACAGTGCTGTCCTGTTCTACTTTGCCTCAGCCCTGGATCAGGCTATGCTGGGGGGCCGAGTGCTCCCCGGAGCACCCAGGGGAAAGGGCCCCTACCACACTGCTGTGGAAATCTTCACTTCAGAATTCCTCAAGTTTAGCCCAACCTCCATGAAGGGCATGCGGGGACCCAGTGGCCTGGCAGGCGCTGATTTACCCAGGGACATGCTGGGGACTCCCTGTTGGGGTGAGGTAAACAAAAAGGCTTTGCTGCAGAGGAAGCGGTTGAACCAGACCAGGAAGGAGGGGACAGAAGGCTTTTCAGCTCTGAACAGAGCCAAGGTGGTGGGGAAGCATAGGCCTGGAAGCAGGAACCTGGCTGGATGAGCAGGGGCAGGGTCACAGGGCAGCAGGCAGGTCAGAGAGGTCCCCCAGGTGAGCTGGGGCCTCATCAGGAGCACTGTGGGGAGCTGAGGCAGGGTGGTCATCTGGGTCCTGGCCCCAATGGAGCTGAGTGTGGTCCTTCCTTCCCAGTGCAGCCTCTGCTCACAGCCAGACCCCTTTCTACCCAGCAAGGAGAAAGGGTCTCGATGTTTAGGGGAATTTCCCCAAGGTGTCCCCCTCCTGGAAGGGCTGTTGAGGCCCCAGTATCTGCCTGTCCAGCAAAGGCTGAAATGCTCACACTGGTGGCTCATTGTGGGAGCGACTTGAAGGGTGGGAGGACCACAAGAAGCACTGTGGGGCAGAAGGCAGCACAGGCGAGGGGCCCTCTCCTCAAAACCAAAAGAAAGGGACAGTCCCACCCTGCCACAGTCAGCACCACATGCCTGCGGGCACATGAACATGCACACACACGCACATACATGCATGCACGCACGCACACACACACGCATGCATGTGTGTACGCATGCACACACACATGCATGCACGCACGCACATATGCACACTGACACGCACATGTGTATATGTATGCACACATGTACATGTGCACACAGCCACACACACATACATGCATACACATACGCACGGATGCACACATGCACACTCATGCATGCATGCACATATACACACAGACATACACACACATGCATGCACACATATGCACACAGACACACGTGCACACAGATGCACACACATGCATGCACACACTGACACACACGTGCATGCATGCATGGGCACATCAGCTTGGAAAATGTCTGTGGCTCTCCCTGCACACTCTCATTATAAAATAATTGAGCGCTTGTAACACTGTTTCTCCTTGAGGATCCCAATTAAGACATCACTTCATGCTCTTCCTCCCCTGAAGGCCTCTCTAATTCCCCTCCCCTGGCACGCAGGGCAGTCAGCGCTAAAAATACTGTTCCAGCCACACGCTCTCTCTGCCACGCCTTCCCCCTCCCCACGCTGACACCACCCAGAGGTCAGGCACCCCTGTCCCTCCCTGAGTGACCTGGAACAAGTGACTTCATCTAGGAAATGGGGAGAAGAATGGCATCTGTCTCATCAGGTCCTCATGAGGAACAAATAAACAAGGATCAGGCAGGGTCAGGCCCTCCACGGCCTGGAACGTGTTCCAGGTGGGATAGCTCGCTTTAGGGTGAGGTCCCCGCTGAGCTTCCCACCAGTGCCAGCCTCAAATGCCAGGGTTAAGAGCTTCTAATTCTAATTCTAATGCAGAGAGTCTGCCGTTGAGTTTCACAAGGATTCTGACTCCTGGCTGCTCAGATCCCAACAGATTTAAGTCCCCTCTTTGCTCCCCACACCTGACCAGAGCCCCCATGGTTGCCAGGACACAGGCGGTGCCCCCCCCCCACCCCCGCAGGCCTCCCTGCTGCCTCTGAGCTCCCCATGCACAGCCAAGGGACCTCTGGGAGACTGGAGTCAGACCTGAGCCCTCAGGCTTAGCATAGCAGTGAGAATCTATGACCTCCCTCTCCCACCTCCCACCTCCCTCCCTCTCCCCCAGCCTCACGGGCTTGCTAGCTTCCCCCACCAACCTCGGGACCCTTGCACTTGGCGTCCACTGCCTGTGACCTTCAGCCCTTGCCCTCTACTTGGCAAGCTCCTTCTCACCACCCAGGCTCAGCTTGAAGGTCTCCTGGAAGAGGCCTCCCCAAACCCTCAGACAATAGCAGCCACCCCACACCTGTCTCCTGACGCCTGCTTCATCTCCTGCACAGGCCTTTCCTTCCAGAAATCATCCCACTGATTGCTTTCTGTGTTCACTGTCGCCTCCTCTACTGGAGTCTGTCTCGCTGCTGTGTTCCAGTGCCTGGCATGCAGTGAGCACTCACTAAATATCTGTTAGTGAACGAATGAATGATGTAACCAGGACAGCCTAAGCTCTTTGCTCTCCCACTCCAGGTCCGATGCTTTGTTAGCGCAACAAACTTTTGTTGATTGACTGACTGATGGGGCACAGACCCTCCATAAAGGTAGTTCACATACACTAGGGGAGATAGTCAGAAATCAGCAATGCAGCCCCTTCTTGGCAAAGATGACAGTGGCGCCTGACTTTCTGGCCCTGCAGCCCACACACCGCTCCACTGGCCATCACTGCCTGCCTCAGAGATGGGTGAAGCCCTCAGCGGGTCCAGCCGCCACTTACACCTCCCTTCCCTTTGTCCTCCCCAGCTCTGCAAGGGTCAGCTGCAGCCCTGCCCAGGCTCACTGGAACTTGACAGCTTGACCTTGGATGGGGCCTCTGAGGCCTGTTGGGGGGTGGGGGTTGGTGAAGGGGCAGAAGCTCTGCCAAGAAGGGCAGGTCCTGAATGGAGCCAGAGTTGGGGCAGGGAGGGAGGGGCAGGGCTAATGGGCTGCTAATGGCCCTGCAGCTGGGTTGTGGTGACCCCTGGCTCCCTAGGGGCTGGGAACAGTGCTAATGGGGCTGCCCCTCCCACAGCAGGCCCTTCCTTTCTGTTCCAGGTCAGCCAGTCTGTTAAGGGGTAAGTGGCAGGAGAGAAGGAAGAGTGATCAGCCCCTCCGTGATCCCCACCACCTTGGCCCTCAAGGCAGCTCAGGGAGCTCAGAAAGCAGCCTAGATTGTTGGGGAGGACATCAGCCCTCCTTCCCCTCATTACCGGTGGGGAGCTGAGGCTTGTGCGTTAATCAGATCCCATTCACCTTTTCCCCTCTTGTTCCCATATTCATGCTTCACCTCTCCTCTCTGGATTCAAGTCCCCGGGCACAGGCCCCAGCTGGCAGAGAAGGCCAGGGAGGGCACAGTAGGCACAGTGCCCAGGCCCCACGCAACTTCCAGGTCCACAGTGGGAGCAGTGAGAGGAGACAAGATAGATTCAAGGCCTTGAATGCCAGCTGAGTCTGAAGTTTGAGTTTGGATCTGTGAGCAACGGAAAGTGAAGAGAGGGCTTATGATGGGAAGGTTGGGATCAGATGCTAGAAAAATCTTTAGAGAGAAGAGATGATTGCAGAGGCTGATGTAGTAAATAATGGAGAATGGAAACAGAGGGAATGTGAGTAGATGGATGAATGGGCGGATGGCTGAGTATATGCGCAGGCAGACAGACAATCAAATGGGGTGAGCAGAGGTGCTAAGAGGAATGTACAGATGGATGGATGGATAATATATGGATGGATGGATGGCTGGGTGGATTGGTGAGACGGTGTGTGGATGCGTGGATGGGTGGATGCATGCTGGGTGGATGAATGAATGGACAGATCGAGGAATGGATAAAGTGAATGTGTGGGTGGGTAGGATGGATGGATGGATGGATGAGTGAGTGGACAGATAGACGAATGGGTAAGTGGATGGGTGGCTGAGTATATGGATGAATTGATGGATGAATAAATGAGTGGGTGAATGAATGGGTGGGAGAATTGGTGAAAGAGTTGGTGGATTTTGAATGGGTAGATGCATGGGTGGGCAGATGGATAGATGAATGCATGCATGCATGAGTGGGTAAATGGATGGATGGATGGATGGATAGACGGTTGGGTAAATGAATGAATGGATGGGTGGATGGGCCAATGGATAGATGCATGGGTGGGTTGGTGGGTGAATGGATGGATGGATGGAAGATGGATGGATGGATAAGATAAGTGGGTGAGTGGGTCAGTAAATAAATGGAGGGTGGCTGAATAGATGGATGGATGGAGGGATGGATGGATGGCTGGGTGGTTGAATGGTGAGTGAATGGAGTTACAGGGATAGATAGATGGTCAGGGGATGAATGGGTGAATGGATGACTAATGAAATATATTTCTCTCTATTCCAGTGAAGTCACAGAATATATTTGTTAGTGTTTTTTTATGGAGAAAGAGATTCATTTAGGCCAAAGTGTGCTGGGTGCTTGAAAGTCATAATGTGGCCCTGGGGAAGGCCTAGCAGCCCTCCCATGACGACCTGCTACAGGCCTTGTCCTTCTCCCTCCCTCCAGCCTGCCTTGACCTCCAGGAGGTCTCAGTTTCCCCATCTCCAGGCTTTTGCTCCGGCTGTTTCTTCTGCCTTGGATACTGTTGCCAAAACTCTTCTCCAGGAAGCCCTCTGGAGCTGGCTTAGGGCCTGATCTGGGCTCCCACAGAGGCTTGGTCTTCTGTTTGAAACAACCTCCATCCAGACTGTGAGTCCGGGGGTTGGGGGGTGGGGTACGGGGGCAGGGAAGGGGAGTGGTGGTGGGGGCCATCATCTCGCCACACAGGCAGGAGCCCTGGGAAGAGGAAGGGACAGCCCCAGTTACCTCTGGTGCCCAGATCCCGACCAGGGACCATATGTCAGGTCCCTCATTATCGCCTCTCACCATCTGGTTTTCCAGATGAGGACCAGCCCCAGGTCAGTAAATGGTCAGGTCAGCAAGAGTGGCCTGAGGCTCTGAAGGGGCAGGAGGGGCAGAGGGGAAAGGGTCCCGGGGAGCGAGAGCCCAGGACCTGGCAGCAGCAACACGAACAAAAAGGTTGTTACCATAAGGACAGTGCAGCAGCCACAGCAGCTCTGCCCCTTCTCTGCTGTGTGACTGTGGAGCACATCCCTAACCTCTCTGAGCCTCAGTTTTTTCATCTGAAAAATAAAGTCAGTTATTATACAACCAGAGGTCAAGAGGGAGCATGGTGAAGCACATGCAGGTGCTCATGGGAAATCCATGACTGTGGTCGCCGGTCGTGCCTCCCAAGCTGGCTTCTTGGCTCCCCTCAAATCCCACCAGCAAGGTCAGTCTCGCTCCACTCCTCACCGTGGCCTCAGGCAGGCATAGGGCCTGGAGGTGGGACCTGTCTGCGGTGGGCACAAGCACCGGCATTGGTGGTGGGGGTTGAGGGTGGTGGGAATTGACGGCTGGCCCAGCTCGGGCAGGGGAAGAACTGGGAAACCAGGCCAGATGCTGCGGCATTAACCCAAGGGCAACAGGACACGGTCATAACTTCATGAAATGTCCAGGAGGGGCCCTGGGCTCGGCTTGGGTGTGGGGATCCACTGTGAGAAGAGGAACCATAGGCTCACTGGAGGTGTCAGAGGCGGAGCAGGAAAGATGGGAGCCAACTTCCATTCATTCATTCATTCATTCATTCATTCATTCCTTTGCTGAACACCTGCTCTGGGCCAGTCCCTGATCTGGGTGCTGGAGACATAACAGGGGACAAAAGAGACAAAAGCCCCGGTTCTTGTGCAGGAAACAGACAACTAAAATGGAAATGCGTCAACTTCAGAGGAGGCAGTTTCAGGCAGAGGTCGGGGTATGAAGGTCAGGGTAGCAGGGAGGAGAATGAGATGCCAGTGGCTATTCAGCCAGGGAGGTCAGTGAGGGCCTCTCCAAAGACGGCTGTTTGACAGCAGACGTGAAAACTGGTGCAGAGATGGAAGAAGAGCGTTCCATTCTGAGTGCGGGGGGTCAGCAGGCACAAGGCTTGGAAGGAGGATAGAGCATGGCTGCTCACACAGAGCCCAGAGAAGCAGAATGCTGGCTCTGAGTTTGGGAGAGGCTAAGCCGGCTCATGGGCCCTGAGGGTTACAGAACAAGGCTTGAACTTTATTTTTTTGTTTTGTGGGGAGCAGCTGGAAGGTTTTGAACAGGAGCAAGATGGTCTCTCTGGTGGATTTATTTCTTTTAATTGAGATACTATTTATATAACATAAAATTAACCATTTCAAAGTGAACAGGCCAGGTGCAGTGACTCATGCCTATAATCTCAGCACTTTAGGAGGCCAAGGCAGGAGGATTGCTTGAAGTCAGGAGTTCAGGACCAGCCTAAGCAACGTAATGAAATTCTGTCTCTATTTTTAAAATGTATTTTTTAAATGAATCGTTTAGTGGAATTTATGATACTCACAAGATTGTGCAACCACCACCTCCATCTAGTTCCAACACATTTCCATCATCCCAAGAGAAAACTCTGTCCCCATCTCCTCTCCCTTCAGCCCGTGGCAACCACCAACCTGCTTTCTGTCTCTGCGGATTTCTCTACAAATGAGCTGATGCTTTTGCCCTTTGTCATCCCCACTAAAATGTTGCTCCCCTGGGACAGGGACGTTTCTGGGACCTGCTCACCCACAGTGCCCAGCACAGTGCCTGGCACATGGTGGGCACTCAGTGACCTGGCAGAAAGAATGAATTTGGGGATTGTTGTCCGCTGATGTTTCCTGTGAATGAAATCCTGCACACATGCTCTTGCACCTGGCTGCTTTCACTCAACCTATGCCGTGAAGCTCATCCGTGTTGCGTGACTGGCACGTCACCGGCACATCCTTCCTTGTGACGGTTACATGATGCTCGGCTGTGTAGACAGACCATGTTTCACTTTGCATCCTCGGGTGATGGACATCAGGATGCCTCCACCTTTGGCGACAGTGAGCAGCCTTGTGTGAACATGGCCGTGGTGGTGCTGTGCGGACGCCTGTCTTCATTTCTCCCGGGTGTACACACCTGAGCATGCGATGGCTGGGCCACGTGGTGACGTAAATGTGCCAGCGCGTGTGGAAAATAGGATGGTGGGGAAACGAAGTTGGATGTGGGGCTGAGGTGACCCCCCCCAGGCCAGGCACGCTCTTCCCGCACCAGCTTTAGGACGTGCTCCTCTCACAGCGGGGCGACTTGGAGCCGGAGTCTGATGCCAGGAAGGGCTTGCTGGGGAGCCCCTGAGTTTGGAGCGGGGTAGGCGCTCAGCCACCCTGGGAGCCAGAGAAGCCCCACTTTGAGAAGCCTGCGGGCCCCAGAAACAGATGGCTACACGGGCTCCTGCCGCTCTGCAGGTTCGTCTCATCCCCCTGCGGAGGCCAAATAAGGAGAGGGACACTGGGCGGCGGAGCTGGTGGACTCGGCCTTGGTGAGGATGAGCCAGTCCCAGCAACTCAGCAGCCCAGATGTCACAAGCACAGTCACAATAGATCAACTCTTGCTCACCCCACCGCCTCTCCTCTCCCCTCACCAACGGGGCCGTGCTGTGAGCCTCAGGTGAATTTCCTCCCCCTCTTCGAGGACCCCCAGGCTTCTGGGCTTCAAGGTAGCTGGCCCTGCCGGAAATCCAGGAGGATTGCCACCATTTCCCAGAGGCTGCTCTGTGGGCATGAAGATCTGGGGCCCGTCCTCTGACACTTTAAGGGCCTCCACACGCCCTTCTGCGAAATGGGAACAAGAATCCTCGCCCTACCACCTGCCTAGGGGCTGCACAGGGGGAAATGAAAGCCCAGTTCCCCGAAACTGCGGGAGCCTGTCACAGCGTTGCACCTTGCTGTGCCTCAGTTTACCCAAATACTCAGCAGGATTGGACCCATGGCTTCTCTGCCCCTCTGGCCTGTCACCCTGAGCCAGGAGGAGCGCCCCCAACCCAGGCGGGGAGAAGGCCTATATGACAGGGGAGGCGGGGCCCAGCCCAAGCCCAAAATAGCCCAGGATGGCAGGATGATGGAGGCAGTGCCAGGTGGTGGCGGGGTGGGTAATTGATTGCCCTGTGCCGGCCATGAATAAAACATTGGCCTCTGCTCCATCTGGGTTCATTATTTGCTGGGGGGACAGGCCTCGTTTATTAGGGTTGCCTCTGCTTGCTTCCTCCTCCTCCGGACGGAGGAAGAGCCTCCTCCTGCCCTTGCCCCTCCCTCCTTCCTCTCCTGACTTGGCTCCCCAGTGCCCAGAGGACAAACTGAGGCTCTGGGCAAGATGACCTGTCCGTGTCCCATCCAGTCGGCAACCCTGACTTTCATACCTCCCCGCCTTTGCCTGTGCTGTTCCAGTGCGTGGAACCCTCTCTCTCTTTCTTCCCTGAGGAAATCCTGCACTCACCCCACGGCCCAGTGAAGAAACTCTTTCAGGAGGCTTTGCCTGTCCTCAACACCACCCTGGGGGACACAGGGCCCCACCCATCCTGAGCATGGTTAGTGCTGTCCCACCCCTGCAACAGCTGACCGCTGGCCTGGGGGCCCTGCTCTCCACCCCCAAAACCACACTGCTCACTCTCAAAAGTGCAAATCCCATTCAATCTACCGGGAGGTGCCATTTTTCACCCATCAGGTTGTCAAAGACCCCAGAGTGGCATGGGCAGTAACCCCAGACCCACTGATGACTGTGGCTCACAGAAAACCAGGTCCCTGAGCAAGGGTGCTGACTGCAGCCTGTCTGCACAACTGGGACACCACCATGGGGCAGGGTGCATAACACGTGGGGACATCCATGCTGTCAAAGGGGACAGAGCCAGGAAAAAGGAAGCGGCAGCTCTACTGTCCCCACATGAGACACTTCACCAATGCATCAGGTTTGCAAAACCCTGGGTGCACAGCAGTGTCCACACAGGCTACCTTTTCCGTTCAAAATAAGAACCACAAAAAGGGACCCAGTGACAGAGGCCCACACATGTAATCCCAGCACTACAAGAGGCCAAGGCAGGAGGATCGACTGAGCCTAGGAGTTCTAGACCAACATGGGTAATAGAGGAAGACCCCATCTCTACAAAAAAAAAATTTTTTTTTAATTAGCTATGAGTGGTGGCTCATGCCTGCAGTCCTAACAACTTAGGAGGCTGAGTCGGGAGGATCCCTTGAGCCCAGGAGTTTGAGGCTGCAGTGAGCTGTGCTGGCACCACGGCACTCCAGCCTGGGCAACAAAGTGAGACTCTATCTCAAGAAAACCAAAACCAAAAAACCAACCCAACAAAAAAGAACCGCAAAAAAGATGTCATAGCAATGCTGTGTGTACGGGAGCCTCCAGAGGACACACAAGCAATCCAGCACTGACCTCTCGAGAGGACTGAGAGGCTGGGGGTGCGGCGGGGAGGGACGGCCACTCTGTGCCTGGATGACCGTGACCATGGGGCCGTGCACAGTGCCCATGGAAATGAAAGTAACCTGTCAGCCTGCTGGCCGGGGGCTTGCAGTGAAGCACAGACATCACGGACGTGATTGTTGCTGGTGGAGGTTGCAGCCTCTGGATGCCTCCGTGGCGCTGTTCTGGTAGCTCAGTGGAGATGCCCGCCCCATCCGCATGCAGCATGTGCCCAGGGGCCTGTAGCCTCGACAGCCGTCCATCTGGAGGCACTGATGGCACGGAAAGACGTCCGGAAGGACTCTGTCCCCTTCGACAGCGTGGATGTCCCCATGCATTATCGCCCTGCCCTATGGTGGCGTCCAGGTTGTGCAGACGGGCTGCAGTCAGTACCTTTGCTCAGGGACCTGGTTATCTGTGAGCTGGAAGGGAGCCGGCAGGGGAGGTGGAGGAGAACCCTGAGGCGTGTTTCACCCCATGACACGTGTTTCACCACACGACACGTATCGCCCGAATCCGCCTGGATGCTGGCAGAGGCTTTAGCCTCTTCTTGCTGCCTCTGTGTTTCTGAAAATGCATTGCTGATGGAGTGAAGGGACTCACCCTCAGGACTGCCGCCCCACCAGGCTGGGCACCTAGCCATTACCCCGTTCCAGCCCCGGGCTTCGTGTGTGTGTCTGGGCGTATCTGTGTTAGCACGTCTGTGTGTGTCTCTGTATCTATGCAGGTATAGATATGTATGTCTCTATTATCTGTATTTGTGTGTCCATGTATGTGTGTGTGTCTGTGCAGATGTGCCTGTTTGTGTGTGCATGTGTGTCTGTACCTATGTGTGATCGTGTCTGTATGTGACCACGTGTGTCATGTATGCACACGTGTCCGTGTCTGTGTGTACCCATGTGTGACTGTATGTGTCCCTGTGTGTCTGTGCTGTGCATGCCCCGGGTGTCTGTGTGCACATGTATGTATCTGTGTGTGGCTGTGTCTGTGTCCCTGTGTACCCTGTGTAGCTGGGTCTGTGTCCCGCTAAGAGGCCCCAGCAGGGGAGGCTGGGCTTTCCCACAGGCCCTCATGAAAGTCAAGTCCATAAAACAAACCTTCTGAGCTCCAAATCCCTGGTCCTAGGAACAGGCTGGACTTGGGAGTAAGTCAGGCGGGAGTGACCGTGAGGTCCCCGAGCCTGGGGGAACAAGAATGAAGAGGAGTCCTGGGTTTGGGGTCCAGGCCCCCCCTAGCCGGTTCTGAGAGGGCAATACAGTGATCACGGCAGCCCTGTTGGCTGGGCCGATCCTCTGGCTGGGAGACTGCAGACGGGGGTTCTTCCTCTTAGCCTCCGGGGCCACAAGGTGATGCTCAGGGCTAGGGGTAGGGACTGACCCTTCATGACACCCTGGAGCTGCCTGACTGGCCCTGGCTGTGCCCGCTACAGAAGTGACATCTAGTGACAGCATGAGATGTGATGTCACTGAGTCTGTTACCGTGGCAGAAGCCCATCAGTCTTCCTCCTCAGGAAGCTCACGATTCCGGCAAGGAAAGAGGCCCACAGCCAGACCACTGCGACCTGCGCAGTCAGGACACGGCCACAGGTGTGTCAGGCAGGATCCGGCCAGGAATCAGAAGCCCTCAGGTCTCTCCAACAGAGAGAACTGCGTCTAGGGAGCTGGTCACACCGTGATAAAGACTCTGAGACCTAAACGGGGGATGGGGAGGAATCCCAGACTGGAGTCAGCACGAAGCCGCCATCCCAGTCTGGAGGCAGGGAGGAAAGCAGTGGGGTCACCAGTCCCAGGGGCTGTGTTCACGTGAAGGGAGAGCTGGAGCCTCTCCAGGGGTGTCTGGAGCCATGGGGGTGGGGCGTGGCTGCTGCTCAGGAGGCCATCCAAGGAGAGACATAAGGAGAGACGCCCCCCCTTCCTCCCACCGCCAAACGCAGAAGCCTGAGGGCAAAGGATGCCGGGGCCCACCAGGCAGGCTCAGACGGGGGAGCACAGCTAGGTCTGCAGCAGCCAGTCCCAAGGGCCTGCCCAAGCCCCGGCCTGCGGCGCATCCTGGCAGGGGCCTGGTCTACAACAGGTGCTCAAAAGCAGGCATCGCGCAGTGAATGGATGCAGGGTGGGAGATCAGCCAGAGGGCTGGGGCCCCAGGTGGGAAGAAGGAAGGGATGGACACGGAGTGCGTCCGAGCCGAGACCTCGGGGGCCCTGAATGCCAGCTTGGGTTTGGCTGAAACCTGAGGGCTGGCATGTCCCCAGACATTCTCTGTCTTACCATCAAGGCCCCTGACTGCTCTCGTTTCTGTCCTGACCTAGGCAGCCCAGTGTTCATTTCCCTCATTCTCCAGACAAGGAAACTGAGGCACAGAGGCATGGAGGACCTTGACCAAGTGACAAAGTGACCTGCCTGAGATTTCAGTGAGGGGTAGCGCAGGCCAGCAAGCAGCGGTGGACACAAGGCCCATCCACCCCCGACTTTCCAGAGATGGAGAGATTGCCGCAAACTGCAGGCGACGTGTGACAACCAGGAGCGCGTCATCAAGACTGTTAGGTGACCTTCAGTCCTGCCTTGTTGGGTGGCAACCATGCTTCAATCACCAATGTTTTTCTCCAGGCAGAAGATAAAGAAGCAGAAACCTGGCCCAGTGCGGTGGCTCACGCCTGTAATCCCAGCACTTTGGGAGGCCAAGGCGGGCGGATCATGAGGTCAGGAGACCGAGACCATCCCGGTCAACATGGTGAAACCCCGTCTCTACTAAAAATACAAAAATTAGCTGGGCGTGCTGGCGCGCACCTGTAGTCCCAGCTACTCGGGAGGCTGAGGCAGGAGAACGGCTTGAACCTGGGAGGCGGAGGTTGCGGTGAGCCGAGATCGCGCCGCTGCACTCCAGCCTGGGCAACAAGAATGAAACTCCGTCTCAAAAAAAAAAGCAGCAGAAATGTGTGATGACACAGGTGCCATCTGTGCACTGTCCACATCCTCTTGCCAGGGCCACGCGCCCAGGTCCTCACAGGACTCAGGCGAGAGGGTGGAGGAGGAGAGGTAAGTAGGGAGGAACTGCAGGCCAAAGAGGCGGACGCTCCTGACTCTAGGTCTCAATTCCTTAGGAAAGGCTGGAAATCGGGACTTTTTATGGAAACAAATCTCAGATTTGAAAATGCTGGCCCCTAGTCGGCATGTTAAAAGTAGGCAGAACAAATCCATGGAGGCCCGGCTGAGTGTCTACAGCAGGGGCCAGGCCTATGAGCTCTGCTGGCTCTGAAGCAACTTTCTCAAGTGCCAAGCACGCGCCGACCACAGGGCCTTTGCACTGCTGCTCCCCACCCGGAAATCTCTTCCTGCTGGCATCTCGTGGCTCACTCCCACACTGTCTTCAGGCATCTGCTCAAATGTCATCTCCTCCAAGAGGCCTTCCCTGACCTTTTCTTTCCCATTTTGTGGGTTTATTTTTCTTCCCAGTGCTCACTTCCACCTGACATCTCTGTGTCATCCAGCTCCCGATGAGACCATCAGCTCTGTCATGAGGGCAGGGTCCCTGGCTTAGGCCTCCCTGGATGCACAGGGCCTGCCCAGCTCAGAGCAGACACTCAGTCAACATTTAATGAATCTGTGGTTTAGCACTTCAGGACCCCTGGGGCATGGCCACGGGGACACAGGGCGCCCAGGACCACACGCTTCACAGACATCATGTCTGAAAGGGGGGCCAGCTGAGCGGGTTTCCACCCCTTCCCCTCCAACAGACTTTGTGAGAACTTTGGGAAGGCCCGACCCCACCGGAGGCCTCAATTTCCCCACCTGTGCAATGAGAAGGTGATACGTGCCACAGTCTCGGGGGCACATGTGGGGTCCCAAGGCAGCCATCATTGCCAGCTGCCTCAGCCAAGCACAGGGACAGATGGATTGATCAGCTCCATATTGATCGCATGGGTCACTGCTCTGGAGGGGGCAGGAGGGATGGGAAGCAGAGCGGATCCAGGGACCCTGGAGGAATGAAGAGCAAATGCCACCCCCCATCAATGCCTGGGGCTGGTGGAAGGGAGGGGCGTGATTGTCCATCTGAGGGTTTCTTTCCCTGTCACCTAGGGGTTCAGAGAGGCTCAGGTGAGCTTCAGGGGAGCCAGGCAGGGGCGAGTTCTGAACACGGCAAAGAGCCCTCCCCAGCGCACCCTGAGGAGGCCATCCCAGAGCTTCCCTACCTCTAAGTCTTAGAGTAGCTGAGGCCAGGGGGCTGAGGCAGAGGAGCTCGGGGTGGGGGGTGGGGGAAGGTCCCTGCCAGCCCAGGCCACATTCCTTAGATGCCGCTCACTGAGGCTGGAAGTGTATGCCAGGCTGGCATTCTGCTGCAGAGCCCACTTGAGACTTGTTTTCACACAAAAGCCCCCGCGTCCTGCCCTGGATCTGCCAGGAAAGCCGGTGCCCAGGAGATGAGACGATGATAATGTGGCCAGCTCTCTCCGGAAGCGAGAGCCCTGTGTGGGACATGCAGTTACAGCGCAAAGACCTAGGACCTAGGGGTCTTGGGAAGGGAGGGAGGCTGAGGCTAAATCCCAGTTCCACTCCAACTTATGGGGCAAAACTCTTTTCCCCTGAGGACCTCGATTTCCCCATCTGGAACCTGTCCCTCGGAGTCCTGGGCCCCTGTCTGGAGCTCCTGGGTTTTAGGGAGGGAGGCACAGAAAACAACCTTGGAGTGGACTGATGGGCAGGTCGGGAGCCCAGAGGGAAGACACAGCAGGACGAGACCGTGAGGATTGCTGTCAGGGCCTTGGCCAGCAGGAAAACAAGCCCTTAAACACAGAGACGCAACTCAGCCATTACGCTGCTGGGTCCCTACCCAACAGCATCGGAACAGGTGCTCAGACAAAGCTTGTACATGAATGCTGGTAACAACGCTGTTCACAGCAGCCAAGAGGTGGAGACAGCCCTGAGCCCATCCACAGATGAATGAACACACAAGTGTGAATGCACAATGAACCCGCTCATCCACGACATGAAGAGCGGGGAGTTCCCGCACTGGTACAGCATGCAAAGACCTGGAGGACACAGAAGGACAAATGCTTAGGGTTCCATTCACGTGAAATGCCCAGAACTGGCGAACCCATACAGACCGAAAGCAGATCAGAGGCTCCCGCGGGCTCAGGGGAGGGCGCGTGGGGAGTGACTGCTCTGCCTTTTCACAGGGTCTTCTTCTGGAGCGATGGGAATGTTCTGGAACTAGAGCGGCAATAATTGCACAACATCGTGAGTGCAATGCCACTTAATTTGTATGCTTTAAGGAGGGGAATTTTACCTTATGTGAATTTTACCTCAATAAAAAGGGGGGAACCCTCCACCAGGGACACAGTAGCCCACGCAGAGACATGGTGGAGAGGCGGGGCTCTGGATCTGGCCCTGCCGGGGAGGGGGACACCCACGCTTCCGGGGCTGCTGTGAAGGAGCACAGAGCACGGGGCCCAGGGCAAGCGAAACATTTGCTGCGTTTGTTACCCTCCCCGGACCACGCTTCTGCAGGGCAGCCCAGGTGGCTCAGGCAGGCTGTCCTGTCTGGGGAGGTGCCAGGCCGACCCAGGCCACACCTGTGGCCACAGCCTTCACAGTGGCCAGGAGCGAAGCCAGAGTGGGGAGTCAGGTAGGTGGGGTTGGCCCTCCGCCCCGTGGCTAGCTCCTGTCTCCTCCCTGGGCCTCACCCACCTCTGAGAAGGAGATAGAGACCAGTCCTCTAGGAAGCTTCTAGCGCCGAAACTTTCTGCACCTGGAGTCTCCAGGAAAGACGATCCATCGATCAGTCTGTTGAACTACCCGCAGGACCAATGAAGGCAGGATGCCGCATTGGGTAAGCAGTGGTGAGCAAGCTGACAGACAGGGGTTCAAATCCCAGCTCCTCCACCTCCCAGCCCTCCACCCTCAGGCCCCAGCTGCCCTAGCCAGCCTTACTGGGCCTCAGTTTATCCCCCTGTACAATTCAGGTAATAATCGCCACTACCCCGTAGGGTATTGTGAAGATGGAACGAGTCTGTGGGAATGGCGCCTGGCTTGTGGCGTGGGCTCTGGAGGTAGGGACCGAGGTCCTGTCTAATTCTCACTGTTGAGAATTAGAACAAACTGTTGTCCAGCTAAGGGGAGAAAGGAGCCCTGCCCAGAACCGGCCAGAATGAGAAGAGACTGCGTGGGCTCATGCCACCAGCTCTGCTCCCTCCTAAGAAGCTGTGCTGAGCTCAGTCCCCAGAGTGGACACTAGAGGAGAGGCCAGGAGAGGGGGGGCTCAGGAGAGGACCGAGGAGATGCCCCCCACTCACTCGCACACTCACCAACTCACACACACTCAGAGTCACACACTCAGAGTCACACACACAGTTACACATTCACACACTCAGTCACACACAGTCACACACACAGAGACAGAATCACAGTCACACACACAGTTACACACTCACACCCTCACACAGTCACACACACAATTACACACACCCTCACACAGTTACACACACTCAGTTACACACTTACACACAGTCACACACACACGGAGACAGAATCACACATAGTCACATACAGAGACACACTCAGACTCACCCTCACAGTTACACACACTCAGTCACACACACACAGTCACACAGTCACGTACACAGTCACACACAGTTACACACACGCTAGAGTCACATGCTCACACAGAATCAGTCACACAGTCACACACAGTTACACACACACACTCAGTTACACACATATAATCAGTCATACACAGTTACACACACACCCTCACACAGTTACACACACTGAGTTACACATTCACACACAGTCACACACGAAGACAGAATCACACAGTCACATACAGTCACACACTCACACTCACACCCTCACAGTTATACACACAGTTACACACTCACACGCTCAGTCACACACTCACACACAGTCACACAATCAGTCACATACAGTCACACACACTTGCAGTTACACACACTAGAGTCACATGCTCACAGAATCACAGTCACAGTCACACACAGTTACACACACAGTTACACACATACAATCAGTCATACACACACTCACAGTTACACACTCACACCCTCACAGTTACACACTCAGTCACACACTCACACAGAGAATCACAGTCACAGTCACACAGTTACACACATACCCTCCAACGGGAGTCACACAGCCTCACAGTTACACACTCACACACACACTCAGTTGCACACTCAGAGTCACACACAATCACACAGTCACATAGTCACACACAGTCACACACACATATTCACACCCTCAGTCACACACAGTTACACACAGTCACACACACACACACAGTTATACACTCACATCCTCACACAGTTACACTCAGAGTTACACATTCACACAGTCACACACTCACAGAGACAGAATCACAGTCACATAGTCACATACACACACACCCTCACACACTCACACCTTCACACAGTTACACACACAGTCACACACACACAGTCACACACTTTAGAATCACACAGTCACACACACTCGCAGTTACACACACACTAGAGACACGCTCACATACAGAATCACAGTCACATACACAGTCACACACACAGTTACACACACACTCAGTTACACACATAGTCACACACTCACAGTTACACACTCACTCACACCTTCACAGTTATACACAGAGTTACACACGCAGTCACACACAGAGACAATCACACATAATCACACAGTTACACACTCACACCCTCAAACGGTCACACCCTCAGTTACACACACACACATATTCACACCCTCACAGTCACACACTCAGTTACACACTCAGTCACACACAGAATCACAGTCACATACAGAGTCACACACACTCACAGTTACACACTCAGCAGAGGAAAAACGCTGAGTGGGCGGGGTGCGCTGGCCATGCGCAGGGGCAGCCTCAGCCCCAGCAGCCACACTTGATGAATTTTGCATCACCTTGGCTATGAATAGCTTCCTCTGCAGCGAAACAGACAGTTCAAAGGGAGGAAAAGGGCCCGAGGAGGGAGAAGGAGGGCGAGACGCACCCCAAATCCCTAACTCAGCTCAGGAGGACGGCGGGGCAAGGCAAGGACCCAGAGGGTGAGCAGGGCCTCCCACTGCCACGGGGATGCGTGCGTTTCCAGAGGCGGCAGGTGAGGCTGCGGGGGTCTCCCGCAGGGCTCTGGCAGCCCTGTTACGCTTCCAAGATGCGGCCCAGAAGGACGCAGCGGGGATGAGAGTGTCCGGGAGCCTGGGCAGCACGTAGGCCACCTGCTCACGTGCTTCAAGGCCATTTCTTAGATGGGCACACTGAGGCCTGGGAAGATCACTGTCCCGTCAGGGACCGTGCACTGCATCCTGGGCCTGCAGAGGATGCTCATGGGCCGGGGCAGAGAGGCCGCAGGGAGCCAAGCCCAGCAGGCATGGGGAGGGGCTCCACGGGCATGGCTAGGCTGAAGGTGTCAAGGGGACCTCTGCAGCCTCTGGCTGGGGAACCTGGCTTCCAACCCCAGTTCTACTCCTTCCTGCCTGGGCAGCCCTGGACAAGACGCGTCACCTCTCTCTGCCAGTTTCCCCAGTAACTAACTCACAATAATGCAAGTACCCCACTTACCAGGTGGTGGTCAAGGTGCAGCCCCTGTGTCCCCCCAGCTCAGTTTTCCGATCTGTAGAATGGGCTGCTGCCGCTGTTCCCTGCCCCAACGATGAGGCGTAAAGCATTGAGAACAGCCCTGCACAGCATGAGGGCCACGTGAGCTTTGTCAGCCCTGCCAGCTTCTTGGCCAGTGACACCCATAAACAGAGAGTCCCTGCTAGGCAGCCCCCACCTGCCACCAAGGGGGCACCCCTAAAGATTTGAGCCACACGCCTCGTCCTGCCAGGCCGCCAGCGCTGGCTGAGGCCCACACAATGGGCAACCAGACCAGGGAGCTGAGTGAGGGGATTCCAGGTGGGTGTGTGGGTGGACGCCGGGCAGTCAGTCATGTTAGCCTGGCTGCCCTCTCTGGCCAGGCTGGGGTGAGTGGGTCTCGCCTCAAGGCCAACTTGTGAAAACTATGGGGATGTCGCAGCTTCTCATTAGCTCTCCAGAGACCCAGTGCCGGCACCACAACCCCGAGGCCCCAGCGTCCTGGTGCCAGCGGCTGCACTGGGCACCTGCCGCATGTGGGTTGTCTCCTAAGTGTTTTATATGCATTAAATCCATTAACCTTCAAAGCCGTCCCCTGGGGCAGGCGCTGTCAGCATCTCCACTTTACAGAGAGAGAAGCAGAGGCCCAGGGAGCTAAGGGAACATGCATGGGACACGGGACTCCACCCACATCCCTCCGGCCTCCATGGCACCCGGCATGTCTGATCCTTGCTCTTCTATTCCAGTGCTGGGACATCAGGGTGGGTCCTTTCCTCTCCCTGGCCTTGGTTTCCCTAGCAGTGAAGGGTCCCGGTGCACAGAATCTAATCCCTGGCCCCTCTACTTGCTGGCCTAGAAGGCGAGTCCTTCACCCTCTCTGTGCTTCTGTTTCTTCCCCTGTAAAACAGGAACGGGAACGGCCCCTGCCTCCCAGGAGTGAGCTCCTAGGGCAGTGCCTGCCCTTAGTAAATGTTCAGGAAGTGGCAGCCATGCTGTTATTATTGCTGCTGCCACTGCTGTGACGTGAATACTCCCTGAGACCCCTAACCAGAGGATGGGGGTGTCCAAACATCCAGGGACCCAGAGAGGCCCAGGAGGTGGCCTGTGCCCAGGGCCTGAGGCAGCTGCAGGAACTCACAGGCTCTTGAAGTGGACAGAGTGCGACCCTCTCTCTGTTCTCCCCTACAGCCTCCCACCTGCCAGGCCTACCTCCACAGCATCTCTGCTCTTCCCTCTGGCCACATCAGAAGGGACCACAAGGAAGCAAAGATTCAGAGAATGAACTTTCCCACAGGGACCATCCCAAAGATGCCCACACTGGCATCTTGTAGCCCTGCTCTCCTGGCAGGGCCTGGAGTCCAGAGGGTTCCCAGCACATCCAGGGTTCCCAGCACAGCAGCTAAGAGCCAGGATTCTTCAGAGTCCCAACTGCTATGACCCATTCCTGGCTTTGCCACCTACCTGCTTCGTGACCTTGGGCAGGTTGCTTTGCCTCTCTGTGCCCCAGTTTCCCCATCTCCAAGATGGTAGGTGATAGCAGCCCTAGAGGAGGTGGTTGTGAAGATTCAGGGCCATGACACAGACAAAGCAGTTAGCCTGGCACCCACTGGACTTGATGTCCTGGCTCCTGAGGCTGCCAGCTGGTGAAGACAACAGGGCTGCTGTTGTCGGACATTCCCTGAGCCACAGCTTTACTCACTGTGTGAACTCAGGCAATCCACTTCACCTTTCCTTGCCTCAGTTTCCTCATCTGCAAAACAGGCCCTAATAACACCTATCTTGGGACATGAAGAGGATTCAAAGAGATTAGCCTGGGAGAGCGCCTGGCTAACGGTCCTGTTCCTGTGATTGCTCCTGCTGCCATTGTCACCCCCGCTGTCCAGGAGACACCCACAGTGTCTGTGGCTTTCTCTGGGGCAGGCCCCAGCCTGGAAGACATTGGAGACTTCCTCTCCAGGTGACAAGGAGCCGCTGAAGGATGCGTCTCCTTTGTTTTCTTCCCAGCAAGACTGACATGCAACAAACATGTCAAAAGGGAAAGGAAGGTCATGAGCCCTGGGCGGCCAAGCCAGGGCAGAGCAGGCACCAGGAAACAGGCGGTTCCCGCAAAGTAGGTCTTGGCTCCGGGTCCCAGAATGTGTCCCCTGGAGACCCTCTTGCTGCTTGTGTTTCGTCAGCCTTCGTTCCCAAGCCTCGGCCACCTGCCTCTCCAAGCTCACCTGCGCACACACACCTCTACTGCGGCCTGAGCCTCACTGGCCCACCTGGGAGTGCCTCACTTACTGAATCCATCAGGGTCAAAGCCAGTTGGCTCTAGACAGGTGCCGAAGGCCAGGCATGCTTGGATCCCAATCTCAGACCTTCCCCAGGCTGTGTAACCTCACCCACGCTGAGCCTCGGCAAACAACCCAGAGCTGATGAGAGCTTCATGAACATCACTGGGAAAGAATCAGTGCAGAATCAAGGGAAGCTCCTGTCCCCCGCAGCCACAGGACACTTCACAACCCCTTTAGAGTTTATTCCCCACACACATACCACCCCATGACCCCATGACCTCTTTTTTTTTTTTTTTTTTTTTTTTAGACGGAGTCTCACTCTTGTCACCCAGGCTGGAGTGCAGTGGCGCAATCTCGGCTCACAGCAACCTCCACCTTCTGGTTTCAGCAATTCTCCTGACCCAGCCTCCCAAGTAGCTGGGATTCCAGGCAGCTGCCACCACACCTGGCTCATTTTTGTATTTTTGGTAGAGACAGAGTTTCACCATGTTGGCCAGGCTGGTCTCGAACTCCCAACCTCAGGTGATCTGCCCACCTTGGCCACCCAAAGTGCTGGGATTACAGGTGTGAGGCACTCTGTCCGGCGGACCTCTTTTGTCTGTTAAGCCAAACCTTTCATTGACTTCTAGCACCTTGGATGTGCTCCTGTCTGACTGCGTCTGCCTCCTCCATCAGACTAGAGGCTCCCGGGGTAGAGATACCAAGTCAGATTTCTCCCCGTGGTCCCAGCACTACCCAGCATAAGGCCTGATGTATCAGGGCCGGGGAGGGAGCGGTGCTCAGAACACGTTTATTGATAGAACTCAAGATCGCTTTCACTACATCTAAATTGCAATACAGCGGCAAGTTATTTGCAGGAACTTCCGTGAAGAAAGGAATCTACGTCCCCTCCCTCAAGTCATGTGACTGCCATGCCAGTAGAAGGCGGAGCAATGCTGTGCCAGTTCTGAGACTAGGTGTCAAAAGGCCTTGCAGCTTCCACTCTCGTGCTGGGGACTCCTCTGCCACCAGTGACCCAGCCAGGACTAGCCCACTGGAAAATGAGAGGCCCCCTACAGCACCAGGCCCCGATGTCCCAGCTGAGGCCACAGACAGTGAGTAAGTGGCTGAGAGCAGCTGAACCCAACAAAGAACTGTGAGCTAATTAAAATTGTTGTTGTTCTATACCCCTGAGTCTAGGGGATGTTTGTTATGACACGCTACCTAACTGATACACACCATAGCCCCATTTCGCAGGGAGAAGATTGGGCTTTCAAGAGGGCAGAACTCAAGGCCTCACTTCCATCAGGGGCTGCCGCAGTGAGTTAAAAGTGCACACCCAGAGGATGAGTAGCTGTGACCGCTTCTGCCAGCACTCTCGGCTGCATCGTTAATAAAGACGTATTGCTGCAGAAAAAGCTCAGACCACAGGTACCTTCTCATTGCTCCTGACATTTTTGCACTGGCTGTTCATTGATCCAGCTGGCAGCCTGGCCCCCACCAGAAAGCGTAAAAGGGCCAGCAGGCATCAGCATCCTCCCCGAGATGGGGCCACAGGGAGAGGGGCTTCTCCTTTGCCCAGGAAGTCAGCCATGCCCTGGATGGTGGGAGAGGGGAGGGAGCAGAGGGGAGGTCGGAGCTGGCTTGGCTTCCCCTGTGCACCCCACAGCCGCAGCCACACCAGGCTCAGCATTTTCCACCCATGCCATGTCTCTGCCACTGCTATTCTTTCTTCTAGGCGCACCATTCGCTCTTTCCCTGCTAGACCATGTCCAACTCACACGCAGCCCTCAAGGCCCCTCCAAGTGAATTTCTTTGTTGTCCCCACTGCCTGTCCCCTCGTTCCAGAAAGAATCGTCCTCTTCTGTGAGGCTTCCCAAACTACTCAGCCCAAGACTGAAAGCACCCCCATTTCTTCCCATGAGCGTCCCTTGACTGTTATTGTGGCTGCTTGTTTTCTGTGATGTCTGTTGGCTGCACCCAACTGAGTTCGGTGAGGGCGGGCTGTGGGCATGGTGGCATCCACAGAGCAGAGTCCGCTCACCAAGGGGCTCTGTGGACACACAGGGGATGAGTGAGTAAGTAAATCAATAAACGGCCGAACAAATGAACTCACTCACTCGCCCTCACAAGTAGGGGTGGAGGCAGAGAGCAGTGGAGGAGGCCGGGCGCGGTGGCTCGTGCCTGTCATCCCAGCACTTTGGGAGGCCGAGGCGGGCGGATCACAAGGTCAAGAGATCAAGACCATCCTGGCCAACATGGTGAAACCCCCGTCTCTACTAACAATACAAAAATTATCCAGGCATGGTGGCACAGGCCTGTGCTCCCAGCTACTCGGGAGGCCGAGGCGGAAGAATCACTTGAACCCAGGAGGCGGAGGATGCAGTGAGCCAAGACTGCGCCACTGCACTCCAGCCTGGCGACAGAGCAAGACTGCGTCTCAAAAAAAAAAAAAAGATCAGTAGATGAGGGGCGAGGGGCCTGGGGCCCCAGCAGGCAGTGGGACCCAGCATCCCCTGCTGGAAGCCAGTGACCCAGCCATGGAGCCAGAGGCCAGCCTTGCCGGAAGAGGGTTCCTGGGCTCGGCTTTGTGCTCCTTATCAGCCCCGAGTGAGAGTCTCACACTGGCTACTTGACTCTCTGTGCCTTCATTTTCCAACCACAAGGTGAAGGTGATGGTAGCTGCTTGGGCAGTAATTGTGGAGCTCATTGTGGGTTGGTATAAAAAGTCGGTAGACCGGAGCTGGCTGTGCCAATGTTGGTCGTTGTTTTTGAGTGTTTGCCATAGGCAGATGCCAGGCTCACACCCACCCCAGGAGACAGTGCTAGGATGTCCATTTTGTAGATGAGGAAACAGAGGCACAGAGAGGTAAAGTAACCGGCCCAAGGTTACACAGCTGGTAAGAGCAGAGCCAGGATTCTAAGTGAGCCCTCACTCCACAGCCCAGGTGCTGGACGGAGGGACAGGAGGGGCACTGGCAGGAGGGGTGCTGGCTTCCTGCTCATTGCCCCTCTCCCACTTCCTCACACGACCATGGGTGACAAAGGGGACGGCAGGCAGGGGACCTGCTCAGCCGGGATGCCGAACGCTGCTGCCCAGCAGCCCGGCCATTCATCTTCACTGACCGCGGACACCAGCGCCAGCCTCTTAGCTCACAGCCAGCAAGGTTAAAAATACACCCAAACCCTGTTTCCATTGACTTGGCCCTGAGTTACAGCCTGGGCCCTGCACTGCCTCCAGCTCAGCCTCCAGAGGTTTGGCGAGCCAGGCTGGCTGGGGCTGCAGAAAGCTCGCCACCCTGCCAGAGGGACCAGCTCACCTTCCTCACCTATGAAAGGGGCTGACCGGCCCCTGCCTGCAGGCTCATGGGAGCATTTTCCAGACACCACACCCGAGAGAGGCTCCTCCGGCCCCAACCCTGTGGCCAGCAGGGAGCCGGCCAGGCCTGTGGTTCAGAAGAAGAAGGAAGGGCCTTTGAATTTGCTGTCGTGTCAGTTCCTCCTCCTCAGCTGGGAAGCACTAAAGAGGGGTCTGTATGCTGGGCCAAAATCAGAGCCAGAGGGGCCTTGGAGACCCTAGAAAGGGTGCCGAGCGTTCTGCAGCCCTCAGGGTGGGGCCGAACACCTGGCTTGCTGGTCGGTGCATGGGGTGAGTTCTCTCCCACTCTCCCTCCCGATGAAGAAAGCAGAGGTGCTGCGGTCACCTCAGCCTCCTCTACCGCCTCTCCCTGCACACACACACTCACCTGGTTCCGCATCCACTTGCAGGTACTGCCACGGGCAGATGCCTGGGTCACCTCCTCAACCGACATCTCCCTTCTCCCCGTGAACAGAAGCCAGACCTCATCCAGCCAGGGGCCAATGGCGCAACCTCCAGAGCCGGGCTGGCCATCGCAGCAGCCTCTCACCACACATTCACACTTAAATGAGTGAAAATGACCTTTAATAAGAATTCCGGTCCTCCGTCAGATGAGCCAAATTCTGGGTGCTTGGTGGCCGCCTGTGGCTGGTGGCTGTCATTTGGACCGCACAGACCTGGACCATTTCCATCAACACAGAGAGTTCTGTTGCACAGCTCAGCTCTCGAGGATGAATCCTGAACTGGTCCAAACCAGTCAGGGAATCCCACTCCCCATGGTAAATTGGGGGGCCTGTGGCTGCCTCCTGATGTACTTCTGAATAATGATGAAACATGAAGGCAGGCTGGGAGAGATGGATCTCCTGGTATAAAGAGATAGACACGAGAGGATCAGACTCTTACCTTGGCTGGCCCTCTTGTCTCCAACCTTTGAAGGCCATGAAAGGATGCAATCACCGGAGCTAAGGCAGCCATCTTGCAACTATGAGGCAAAAAGCCTAAGAACAAAACCCAAAACACACAAGATGGAAGGAGCCTGGGGCTCCAGTAAGCTGTGGAACTAACTGCCTCTGCAGTTTTCTTTATGTGAATCCAGTGTCTTTATTACTAAGCCCTGTAGTTGAGGAATTCTGTCCTTTGCAGCTGAACACTCTCTGATAAAACTAGGAGTACCCACATTTGGCTTCAGGCCTTTAGGTAAGCAGTTCCCCCTTAGTGAAATACTCCCCTTCTTACCTCCGTTCAGTCTTTCCATGTGTTAGGGCCCAGATCAAAGGCTCCCCCAGAAAGCCTTCCCTGAACATCCCCCACAAATCTGGAAGCAACACTCCCGCCTCTGCCTTAGAATTGGCATCTGTCTTCCAACTCTGAGCACCAGTGAGGCCAGGGTCTACACCTGTCTATACCAGGCCCTTAGAAATATGCCCAGTGGCCGGGAGTGGTGGCTCACGCCTGTAATCCCAGCACTTTGGGAGGCCGAGGCGGGTGGATCACAAGGTCAAGAGATCGAGACCATCCTGGTCAACATGGTGAAACCCC
>PVKV010008990.1:0-67246 GCA_004027835.1 Alouatta palliata
CAATTCTCCTGCCTCAGCCTCCTGCGTAGCTGGGACTACAGGCACGTGCCACCATGCCCTGCTAATTTTTGTATTTTTAGTAGAGACGGGGTTTCACCATGTTGACCAGGATGGTCTCGATCTCTTGACCTTGTGATCCACCCGCCTCGGCCTCCCAAAGTGCTGGGATTACAGGCGTGAGCCACCGCGCCCGGCCTATTTCTTAATAACCATTTAAAAACTTCTACCTTCCGTGATGAATCCATTTTCCCTCTGTCTCACCATTCTCTTAGCCTAATGGTTTTATTAGCATCTGTAAGACCCATGAGAGGAAACAGGCAGCACATTTGGTAAGACTTCCTGAACTGTCTTTTGATTTTCCAGTGGTAAGATTATCCACATTAAGGAATCCACCCTTAACCGCAGCATTTACCATGACCTGGGTAGTGGGCATGTTTAGAGGGTAAATGTCCTAGTCGTCATAAAGCCATTTTCACATGGCTTGCATATGAAGCATTAGTGGCTTTATCTGGATCTGGGGTGTTCCACTTGGCATTTATAGGTGGAATCAGACTGTTCTCCTCAAGAAGCTGATGATACTAACGTACAAAATGAAACAATTCTTTCACATTGTAGCCCCTGATTTCAATAGTTCCTTGGTTTTGCAGACCACCTTCTTCCTTACCAGAATTCTTAGAAGCACTTTCTGTTGTCCCAGCATAAATTTTTCCCTTGGGGGACAGATTTGAGGCTAGTGGCCTAAGCTCACACACTTACTGAAATCTGAGCTTGGTCTAGCCGGAAGGTCCAACCCACCACTCTCTTAATTTCATTTTAGCTGTTACAGATAATAATAACCAAGGGATTTAACATTTCACTTCTTAAATACTAGTTTGCATCTCCTCGTATATCCCGTGAACCAACTCCCAGGCAGTTGGATCCATCTGTAGATTCCACGATTAACTTTTTTTTTGAGACAGTCTCGCTCTGTCGCCCAGGCTGGAGTGCAATGGTGTGATCTCGGCTCACTACAGTCTCCACCTCCCGGGTTCAAGCAGTTCTCCTTTCTTAGCCTCTTGAGTAGCTGGGACTACAGGTGCATGCCACCACGCCCAGCTAATTTTTTTTTTTTAATTTTTTAGTAGAGACAGGGTTTCACCATGTTAGCCAGGATGGTTTAGATCTCTTGACCTCGTGATGCACCCACCTCAGCCTCCCAAAGTGCTGGGATTACAGTCGTGAGCCACTGCGCTGGCTCCATAGATAACTTTTACCTTTAGTAATTGATTGACAGCACAGCTTCGGCTCCTTGCCATAAGTGACCACTTGGCCTCTCAGGAATCAAAAGTTATTTGTCCCCATCCTTTTATCCTTTTTCTTCCCAAACCATATGTGTCTGTGAGCCAAAGTCATTCTAACAAATCCCAATTCTAACAATTTAGAATAACAAACTTTAATAAGTTTTTCTTATATGTTTATACTGTAGAATATTTCTGTGACCTCACATGTGTGGGAGCCTTTCCCCACATACCAAGCAAGTAGTTCTTGAGCAGTGGACACCACCTGTGTGTCCTCTAATTCAGTTCAATTCTAATACTTTTTTTTTTTTTTTGAGACAGAGTCTCTCTGTCACCCAGCTGGAGTGCAGTGGTGCGATCTTGGCTCACTGCAACATCTACCTCCCGAGTTCAAGCGATTCTCCTGCCTCAGCCTCCTGGGTAGCTGGTATTACAAGCACCTGCCACCACGTCCAGCTAATTTTTTGTATTTTTAATAGAGACAATTTTTCCATTTTGGCCAGGCTGGTCTCGAAATTCTGACCTCAGGTGATCTGCCCACCTCAGCCTCCCAAAGTGCTAGGATTACAGGTGTGAGCCACTGTGCCTGGCCAATTCTGACACTATCTGGAGGTAGTGTCAGATCCCACAGATTGAGGGTTTAGTCCCACAAGATTGCCCCCAACTCAGATGCCAGTCTGAAGCCCCAGGTTTTTTTTTTAACCTGTGCTTCTATAGACTGACTGACTATATAAATGGGCATTCCTATAACCCCCCTCCTTGGGTTTGATTAATTTCCTAGAGCTGTTCACAGAACTCAGGAAAACACATTTTCCAGCCAGTTTATTACAAAGGATATTGCAAAGGATACAATGTAGAGCTATATAGGGGAGGCATGGAGCCTGCATGCCCTCTCTGGGCACACTATGCTCCAGAGACCACCATGTGTTCAGCTCTCAGCTGCTCCAGCAGCAAAGTTTTAATTGTAATAAATTTGAGTACCTTAATATTATGAACCCTGTTCAAGGTTTTTGGTAAGCAATTAAAAGTAATAAACTTCTTTAGCAGTGCCTTAGGATAAGTGTTAAAATTTTTGACAGGGAGTGAATATGTTAGGGTAAAGCCAGGCTCTCTTATGCTCCTTTAATGGAGTCTTATTTATTCATTGAATAGATATGGAGATTGATGCTTAATGTCTGTTACACATTGTTCTAAATTCAGGGAATACACTGGTGAACCAGAAAAAGACAAAGGCCCTGACCTAAGGGAGTGTGACAGTTTTATCTCTCAAACAATTTACTGTAGCAAATTATAGTTTCTGTAATCCCTCTAGGCTCAGCTCTGGTCCTTGAATAAAATACATGCCCAGATACTTTCACTAGCAGTAGCTAACATGTATTGAATGTCTACTGGGTCCCACAGTTTATTTTTTTGTATATTTTTTGAGATAGTGTCTCTCTTTGTCACCCAGGCTGGAGTGTAGTGGTGTGATCATGGCTCACTCTAGCCTCAACCTCCTGTGCTCAATCGATCCTCCCACCTCAGCCTCCCAAGTAGCTGGGACTACAGGCACATGCCAGCAAACCCAGCTAATTTTTGTATTTTTTGTAGAAATAGAGTTTTGCCGTGTTACCCAGGCTGGTCTCAAACTCCTGGACTTAAGCAGTCTGCCCTCCTCAGCCTCCCAAAGTGCTGGGATTACAAGCATGAGCCACCATGCCTAGCCACGCTTTATCTTTTTTTAGCCTCACAATGTTTTACAGATGAGGAAACTGAGTCTTAAAAAGGCTGTGCACCTTGCTTAAAATCGTAGAACTAAGTGATAGAACCTGAATTTGAACCCAAGTTAGTCTGTCTCTAGGGCCTTTGCTCTTATCTTAACCTATGGTTGTACTATGTGAAGTAGGGATCTGTAGGAGAATTCAGGAGCAATTTCTGGGTAGAATTCCCCCAATCCCTTTTAAAAAAGTACTTCTACCAGAGATAAGATGAAATATGAATGACAGGCATGATAGTTTTTAGAGGGAAGACAGGTCAGTGAAGAATAGTATTTACCATATGGGAGATGGACAACTGTGGCAGTGGTGGGGGTTAGCTAAAGGGACACATAAAACTGAATTCTTAATCTAATCAGGATTGATGGATTCTTGGTAGTCAATGTTGGAGAGTTTTAAGGTTTTTAAATGATTTTCCTATCTTACACCTGAAGTTTAGAATACATTTCTTAGCTCATTTCTATCAGAGCAGTTACTCTACCTACTTGGTGTATATATCTCCAACACATTACACTTATTCTTTTCAACCTTTACATTCTGTTCTGGAACTTCCCACTTCACTCTACCCCTGCCCCAGCCTATGTTACTGACACCCTCAGGTCTCAATTTAAATATGTCATCTCCTTAAAGAGACATTTTTCTTAGCTCTCAGAGGAGCCCTTTTGGTCACTTTTATGTCACTTTTCCTTATTTACTTCATAGCATATATTATGTAATTTTTTATTGTTTGTATATTGTTAGGTTTTTCTTATAGAAATGCAAGCAGAGCATAGATTTTTTTCCCCCTATGAGTTTACCTCAATGGCTCAACAGTGCCTGCAACAAACTAGGTGGTCAAAAATATTTGTTGAACAAAACTGGCCAAAACTGGCATCATCTTCTCTGTACAATGAAGTGATAAAAACAGTATCTGACTAACCAGTTGGCTGTGTTTCTGTGTCTTTATTTTTTTATTTTTATTTTTATATTCTAAAAATATTGTGACAAGGTTGGCTTAGCAGTGTTTTTTTGTTTTTTGTGTTATTTTTGAGATGCGGCCTCACTCTGTCTCCCAGGCTGGAGTGTGTGGTGGCCCGATCTCTGCTTACTGGAACCTCTACCTCCTGGGCTTAAGGGATCCTTCCACCTCAGCCTCTAGGGGCTAGGACTGCAGGCAAGTGCCACCATGCCTGGCTAATTTTTTATTTTTTGTAGAAGCAAGATATCATTATGTTGCCTAGGATGGTCTTGAACTGCTGGACTCAAGTGATCTGCCTGCCTTAGTCTCCCAAAGTGCTAAAGTGCTGGGATTATAGGCATGAGCCACTGTGCCCAGTCCTCAATTTTTTCTTTTTGTGGAGACACAGTCTCAGTGTATTGCCTAGACTGGTCTCAAACTCCTGGCTTCAAACAATCATCTCGCTCAGCCTCCCAAAGTGCTGGAATTACTGGTGTGAGCCACTGCACCAGGCTTGTTCCTGTGTCTTTGGATGTGAGCAGTATCTCAACAGCCTAGTTCAGAAAGTCTTTGACTAAGAAAGCTAGAAAAATTATAGATCTGAATTTTTAAAAATTTTCTAATCTGTTTTGAGAGGTACTAGTCAAATACATTGTAAGATGTCATTTTATTAGAATTTGTATGGTGTTTTTCTCATTATTAGAGTGGAGTTACAGGTTTTGGGCAGGAAGACCACAGAGGTAAAGTGCCATTTTCATCACATCATGTCAAAGGTACATGCTATCAACATGATTTATGACTGTTAATGTTGACCTTTGCTGTTCATACTAACCTGAAGTAGTGTTTGTGAGGTTTCTCCAGTGTGAATTTACTCTTTTTTTACCCTCCGTTTCCATACTGTATTTTTTTTTTTTTTTTTGAGACAGAGTCTCACTCCGTCACCAGGCGCCAGGCTGGAGTGCAGTGGCGCGACCTCGGCTCACTGCAACCTCCGCCGCCCGGGTTCAAGCAATTCTCCTGCCTCAGCCTCCCAAGTAGCTGGGACTACAGGCGCATGCCACCACGCCCAGCTAATTTTTTTTGTATTTTTAGTAGAGACAGGGTTTCACCATGTTGACCAGGATGGTCTCGATCTCTTGACCTCGTGATCCGCCCGCCTCGGCCTCCCAAAGTGCTGGGATTACAGGCGTGAGCCACCGCGCCCGGCCCATACTGTATTTTTTGAAAGGAAGTCACTGTATGCAGCCCACACTTAAGGAATGGGGAGTTCCTTGATCGTTAGGGTAGAGTACCTACATAATTTATTTGAAATTCTTGTCTCCCCTTCCCCATTTATTAGTTTAGTCAAGTATTTACTGATAATAGTATGGACTCAAGGATATTTATTTTATATTTTAGGTTACATTCCAATATTACTTTATTTTGTCGTTCAGGTTGTTCAGCTTTCTCCATTAGGAGCTCTTTCAGTTGGCTCCTGTATTCCTTTAACACACATATGTGTGTGTGTGTGTGTGTGTGTGTGTGTGTGTGTGTGTGTGTGTGTATTTGTATTGATCTTTGAGTACTTCCTTACTATCTGGAAATGTTCCAGGCTTATCTTGTGTATTTCTTGTCCCAGTGCTAGAATCAGCCATTTCTCCAAGGTGCCTGGTTCCTTTATTGGAGAATGCTATTAGAAACAAGACCTGGGTACTAAGTGTTCTGTTTGCTACTGGGGTGACATTTCTTTTAGGCCCTTTCAACTATTAGAGCAAAGAAATGTGTGAATGTATGCTAACTCCATGTATATAGACATATCTATAAATATTTCTCTGTGTAGCCATCTGTGTCTATATTAAGTTAAACATGAGTTCCATAGATCACTTTTAGTAGTATGGGTCGGGGGAAACATGAGTTCTTACTAGTATATCCAATTCTGATCCATTATTATCACATAGATCATCCTAGCCTCCTCTCCTTGCTGATCTTTGAATTCCGTTACCATAGTGAAAAACCTAATTTCCACCTCCATTTATTTATTTGTCCATTTCCATTGTATATGGATATACATACATGGATAGCAGTATTAGAATTGCTAACCCATACTCCATGGGAAAAAACTTTATCAACTAGAGTACATACTTCTGTGCAGTTCCTTTTGCCCTTAATCTTTCAGACTCCACTCATTACCAAAACTACTTAGGTCTGAAACTTTTTCCCACCCCCTTTGGGGAAGTTGTTTCACACATCTGTAATATAGTTAGATTCCCTTGTCATAGTCTTTTTTCTTTTCTGCAATCCCCCAGTCTCCTAAATGACTTTTTTTTTTTTTTTTCCTAAATGACTTTTTAAAATTTGCATACATTTCACTCCTGTAATCCCAGCACTTTGGGAGGCTGAGGTGGGTGGATCACAAGGTCAGGAGTTCAAGACCAGCCTAGCTAAGATGGTAAAACCCCATCTCTACTAAAAATACAAAAGAGTTAGCTGGGCATTGTGGTGGGTGCCTGTAATGCCAGCTACTTGGGAGGCTGAGGCAGAGAATTGCTTTAACCTGGGGGGTGGTGGTTGCAGTGAGCCAAGATCACGCCACTGAACTCAAGCCTGAGCAACAGAGCGAGGCTCAGTTTCAATTTTAAAAAAAAGTTTGCATACATTAAATTTCACTGTTTATGTCATAAAGATCTCAAACTCCTGCCTTGGCCTCCCAGAAGTGCTGGGATTAACAGTGTGACCCACTGTGCCCAGCTATTATAAATTAATTTAAGTGAGTAAATACGCAGAAGCAGATTGCTGGGTCATATGGTAAGACTAGGTATAGTTTTGTAAGACACTGCCAAACTGTCTGTCTTCCAAGTGGCTGTACCATTTTGCGTTAGTATCAACAATGAATGAGAGTTCCTATTGTTCCATGTTCTTGACAGCACTTAGTTTTATCAGGTTTTTGGATTTTAGCCATTCTAGTAGGTATGTAGTGTTCCCACTTGATTATTATTATTATTATTTTAAAGAGATGAGGTCTCACTATGTTGACCAGGCTGGTCTCAAACTCCTGACCTCAAGCGATCCTCCCAGCTCAGCCTCCCAAAATGCTAGGATTATAGGCATAAACCACTGTGTCTGGCCTGGTGTTCCCACTTTTTAAAATTTTTGGTTTTCATGACATTACCTTTTTTGAAAATAAATTATAGTTTTTTAAGAGGAAACTTTTTAAAAATTAACTTTATTTTGTAATAATTTTAGATTATTCCAACAGAAAAGTTGCAAAGATGATATGTAGAATTCCTGAATACCTCTCACCCAGTGTACCCTGTTGTTAACATCTTATATGATACATTTGTCAAAACCAAGAAACCAACACTGGAACATTACTTTTTTTTTTTTTTTGAAACAGAATTTCGCTCTTGTTGCCCAGGCTGGAGTGCAATGCATGATTTCGGCTTACTGCAACTTCTGCCTCCCAGGTTCAGGCGATTCTCCTGCCTCAGCCTCCTAAGTAGCTGGGATTACAGGCATGTGCCACCATGCATGCCTTTTAGTAGAGACAAGGTTTCACCATGTTGGCCAGGCTGGTCTTGAACTCGTGACCTCAGGTGATCTGCCCGCCTCAGCCTCCCAAAGTGCTGGGATTACAGGCGTGAGCCACTGCGCCAGCCTGGAGCATTACTTTTAAACAAATTCCAAATTCTGTTTGTGTTTTAACCGTTTTTCTATTCATGTCCCCATTCTGTTTCAGGATACAATTCAGGGTAACATATTGCAATTGGTGGTCATCTCTATTAGCCTTCTCTGCTCTTTGGCAGTTTCTCAGTCTTTCCTTGTTTTCACGACCTTGACAATATTGAGGAGTGCTAGTCAGTTGTTCTGTAGACTATCCTTACCTTTGGCTTTCTCTGATATGTTTTTCTCATGATTAGTCAAGAGTTAATGTGTTTTTGGAAAGAATTCCATAGAATATCATATCATATCATATCAGGGGTTTTGTGATATCCATGTGACATCATTAGTGATATTAACCTTGATCACTTGGTTAAGTTAGTGTTTTCTAGATTAAGTATAAAAGTTAGTGTTTTTCCTTTCTATAGCTGTTCTTCTGAAAATGAGTAGCCAGGTCTAGCATATCCCCAAAGTGAGTGAAGACCTTAAATTCCACTTCCTGGAGGTAAGGGTGTGTACATATATTTGGAATTTTGTAAGGAAGATTTGTCTCTTCCCACCCATTTATTTCTTTATTCAACTATTTATATCTTATGGACTAGTGTGTATGTGTGAGTGTGTATTGACTTATGTATATTAATTGTGTACTTTGACATTTTGTAATCTGGTAATCTGTTTTTTTTCCCCTGAATAATTCCAGCTTTGACTGTTGGGAGCTCTTTCTGGTTGGCTCCTGTGTTCCTTTGACATGCCTCTATCTTTTTAATTTTTTTTTTTTCTTTCTGAGAACTTTTTTATTCTCTGGTACTTTAAGATGCTCCAGGCTCATCTTTTATTTTCTCTGCCCCAATCCTAGAATTAGACATTTCTGCAAAGAGTTCTGGTTCCTTTTATGTGGTAGAAACCAAGATCTGGGTACTCTGCTGTCTGCTTCTTGCTAGTGGTATGTCAGTGTTTCTAGGCCCTCTCAACCAAAAACAGCTAGGTAATATATGTATAAAGGATAATGGTGCATGATTATTCATTTATACTTTATTTTTATTTTTTTTTAGTTGACAGTAATCACAAATTTTATTGACCTCTATCAGACAGATTCTATTCACTCTTTTATGCACGATTTCTTACATCAATTGCTAAATTACAAAGAAGGCACCGCTGGCTGGGCGTGGTGGCTCACGCCTGTAATCCAAGCACTTTGGAGGCCAAGGCGGGTGGATTACCTGAGGTCGGGAGTTCAAGACTAGCCTGACCAACCTGGTGAAACCCCGTCTTAAATAAATAAATAAAATAAAATAAAATAAAATAAAATAAAATAAAATAAAGGCACTGCTTCAAGATAACTACAAGTGTTAGCTTGATCACAAAGTTGAGAAAAGAAAGCTATAAAACATAAAGCCAGCCTGAGCAATATAGAGAGACCTAATCTCTAGGAAAAAAAAAAAATTAGCAGGGAGTGATGGTGCATGCCTATGATCCAGCTATTAGGGGGCAGAGGTGGGAGGATTGCTTGGGCCTGGGAGGTCAAGGCAGCAGTGAGCCATGTTTGTGCCACTGGACTCCAGCCTGGGCGACAGAGTGAGACTCTGTCTGAAAAGAAAAGAAACATCTTTATGCAGTAAATAAAAATATTTTTACACTTTAGAGGACTGCCTACAAATTTTGAGCAATGTTTAATATGGAAGATTCCTCCAAACCTATGGATAGTCCCCTTAAATATCACCAAAGAACATATGATTTGTTTAATAATGAATCTGCTTTCCATAGGATAAAAAGGAATCGATTGCTTGTACACCCAGAGAAGCAGTTTGTTTTAGGCCTGAGAGGACTTGGTCCTAAGGGCTCTAACCTGACTTAGGCTTCTTTTTTTTTTTTTTTTTTTGGAGACGGAGTTTTGCTCTTGTGCCCAGGCTGGTGTGCAGTGTGCAGTCTCTGCAACCTCCACTTCCCAGGTTCAAGTGATTCTCTTGTCTCAGCCTCCTCAGTAGCTGGGACTACAGGTGTGTACCACCATGCCTGGCTAATTTTTGTAATTTTAGTAGACAGGGTTTCGCCATGTTGGCCAGGCTGGTTTCAAACTCCTGACCTCAAGTGATCCGCTCGCCTTGGCCTCCCAGAGTGCTGGGATTACAGGTGTGAGCCACCTCACCCGGCCAACTTAGGTTGCTGTTACACCAAAGGGCTGAAATAATAGGCTTACGTCTGAAGTCAATTAACATCTCTAAATGACACTGGGATGATGATTGTAATAATAGAGTAAAAGGCCAAGATGGGCGGATCTCCTGAGATCAGGCTTTCAAGACCAGCCTGGCCAACATGGTGAAACCTTGTCTCTACTAATAATACAAAATAATACAAAAATTAGCCAGGCATGGTGGCAGGTGTCCGTAATCCCAGCTACTAAGGAGGCTGAGGCAGGAGGATCACTTGAATCCAGGAGGTGAAGGTTGCAGTGAGCCGAGATCGCAGCACTGCACTCCAGCCTGGGTAAGAAGAGTGAAACTCCATTGGAAATAATAATAATGATAATAATAATAATAATAATAATATGATAATGATAGCTGTGGTTTACTGCTTGGTATTTGCCATGAAATCTGTTAATACTAGTACTTACTTGCATAAAGTCATTGGATTTGTTTGATTTTAACCTTTCCAATCAGCCTTTCTCTTGTTAGGCCACATGGGTCATATTTTTGTTCTTTACTCTTGCCTATGTCTTTCAGAGGTCCACACACATGCCTGAAACATTCTCTGTTTTTGCCTTTGTTTGGCCAATCCCTATTAATTTCCTTTAGTTTTCAGCCTGAGTATCACTTTCACAGGGAGACCTTCCCTGAATCCCCCCTACCCCAGTCTAGATTAGATTCCTCTGTCATACTATCTCATTGTACTTCACCCCAGGGCTATTGTAGTGCACAACCTATGCTCCGCGTCTAGATGAGCATCTAACACTGAATAGCCTCACATTATCTGACAAGCACAATCGTACTTGTGGGGCAGGAGAATAATATGAATATTTGTGGGGAATTTTTTTTTTTGAAGGTATGCTCTTGCTCTGTCACCCAGGCTGGAGTGCAGTGGCTCAATCACGGCTTACTATAGCTTCGACCTCCTGGGTTCAAGCAGTCCTCCCACCTCAGCCTCTTGAGTAGCTGAGACTACAGGTGCATACCACTACACCTGACTGTGGATGGAATTCTTAACATGTACAAGGCAAAATCTCATTTAATCTTTACAGCAATAATTAGTTGAGTCATGTTAGGCAAGTTACTCTCTGTGCCTCAGTTGCCTTATTATTAAACAGGGATAATAATATCAACTTCAGGGTTTTAAGGATTAAATGAGTAAATACATATGAAGTGCTTAGGATAGTGCCTAGCGCATAATATGTGCTCAAGAAGTCTGTGAAAAATAGATGGATAAAACTGAGGATCTGCTAGTTTGTGGCAGAGCAAGATTTGCAACTCAGTCTGTCTACCTTCAGCGCTCAACATGACTCCAGGTTGACACTAAATTTAATCTCAAGTAGAGCTTTCTACATTAAGATTTACTTCAAGCAGCTGTTGTACTGCCATGGCTTTGCCAAAGTGAAAGATCCTAAAAATGAAATTACCCTCTTTTAGTGGCTCTTTTAATAAAAAAGTAACTAACTAGGAAAACAGTGGCAAAAATTTTAGAAAATTTCAAAATTATTTTACTGAGTGATTTTTTTCACTTTGAAAAAGGAGTTACTTCAGAATTGTATTAAATATATCTTGTTTTCTCAACACATTTGAAATACATATTCTACAAAATTTTCTTTATAAGACCAGGTTCAGTGGCTCACACCTGTAATCCCAGCCCTTTGGGAGGCTGAGGCAGGTAGTTTACTTGAGTCCAGGAGTTCAAAACCAGCCTGGGCAAGATGGTGAGACCCCCATCTCTACACAAAGTAAAAAAGTTAGCTGGGCATGGTGTGGCACACCTGTTGTCCCAGCTACATGAGACACTGAGGCAGGAGGATTGCCAGAACCCAGGAGATCAAAGCTGCAGTGAGCCATGTTCGTGCCACTGTACTCCAGCCTCAGTAACATAGCAAGACCCCATCTCAAAAAAAAAAAAAAAACCCACAAAAAAGAGATACATTTATTGTATATTTAAGACTTCTTGCTAGGTGGGGTGGCTCATGCGTATAATATCAACACTTTAGGAGGCCGAGGCGTGAGGATTGCTTAAGCCTGAGAGTTCAAGGCCAGCTTGGACCACATAGTGAGACCCTGTCTCTACAAAAAATTTAAAAAATTAGATGTGGTGGTGCATGTGCCAGTAGTCCTAGCTACTCAGGAGGCTGAGGCAGGAGGCTCACTTGAGCCTGGGAGGTTGAGGCTAGAGTGAACGGTGATTGCACCACCATTCTCCAGCCTGGGCAGTGAGCAAGACCCTGTCTCAAAAAACAAAAAGACTTCTGTGACCTGATGAAATGGTGCCATTTTAGAAATTTTATACCAGAGTACAAAGTACTATGCCCATTGCTGGGATAATGAATAAGACTCAGTTTCTTCTTTCAAAGGAGATATCGTGCACACAAAAAATGTTAAGAGGGAAAGTGAAGTGTAGCCTATGGGGTAAGTATGGACAGATGATCCAGCTTCAAGGCTCTAAGTGGGAATTTTAAAGTTTTAAAGCTTTTAAAAGCATTATTTATCATCTAAGTAAATAAAGAAAAAGTAAATGAAAAAAATTAATATAAAAAATACAAATAAAATAAAAACATTATTATAAAAGACATTGTAACTCTTATTAAAAATCAGAAGGCATGGATGGGTATTCAAGTAAAAAGTAAAAGTTTTTATTTTTTTTAAATTTCTTTGCTTAACCCTTAGACACAGTTCTTAGAAGTAGCCATGGTTAACAATTTTCTACAGATCTTTCCAGAAAATGTTCATGTGTATTCAGACATGTACAATGTTGTCCTAGTTTCCTATGGCTGCAGTAACAAATGACCACAAACTTGGTGGCTTAAAACGACGGGATTTATTCTCTCACAGTCTGGAGGCCAGAAATTCTAAATGAGTCTTGTGGACCTACATCAAGATGTCAGTCATCAGGGCCACACTCCCTCCAGAGGCCTTAGGAAAGAATCCGTTCTTGCCTCTTCCAGCTTCTGATGGCTGCTGGCATTCCTAGGCCTGTGGCCGTCTTACTCTACCCTGTTCTAATCTTTCTCTGATCCCTCTTCATATCACTTTCTCCATGGTGTCAAATCTCCCTCTGTCTCACACATAAGGATGTATGTGATTGCCTTTAGGACCCACCCAGATAATCCGGGGTAATCTCCCCATCTCGGGATCCTTAATTTAATCACATCTGCAAAGACTCTTTTTCCAAATAAAGTAACATTTACAAGTTCCAGGAATTACAACCTGATCTCTTTGGGGGTCATTATCAGTCTACATAAATGCATATTTAAATGTATATGAGAGGCATATCATATATATATATGTAAACATAAAAGGAATTAAACTTCATATACTGTCTTGCAAATTTCTTCTTAAAACTTAATGGATTTCTTCTGCACTGGCACATTTGACCCTTGAGCAATGCTGAGGTTAGGGATCCCCCTGTGCAGTTGAAACTTCACATATAACTTTGGACTCCACCAAAACTTTACTAATAGTTTACTGTTGACCAGAAGCCTTACTGATAACACAGTTGTTTAACACATATTTTGTAGGTTATATATATTAAATATTATATTCTTGCAGTAAAGTAAGCTAGAGAAAAGCAAATGTTAAGAAAATCAGAAAAAGGGAAAAATAAGAAAATCAGAAAAAGGAAAAACTATTTTTTCTCGTTCCGTCATTCAGGGTGGAGAGCTGTGGTGCATTCTTGGCTCACTAGTCCTGGGCTCAGGCGATCCTTCCACCTCAGCCTCCCGAGTAGCTGGGACTAACAGGCATGCACCACCATGCCCAGCTAATTTTTTATTTCTTTTTTAGAGACAGGTCTCATTTTGTGGCCCAATAAATAGAAAATATATTTACTATTTATTAAATGGAAATGGATCATCATAAAGATCTTCATCCTTGTCATCTTCATGTTGAATAGGCTGAGGAAGAGGCGGGGTTGGTCTTGCTGTCTCAGGGGTGACAAGGGCAGAAGAAAATTCACATGCAAGTCAACCTGTGCAGTTCAAATTCATGTTGTTCAAGGGTCAACTGTATATATTTACTTCTGTCTTCTATATTATCTTTTGTTTTCTTTAAATATCTGCAAAGCAATTTTTGTATAGATTAATGTCTCATTTTTTGTGTGTGGTAAAAGACAATAGTATAAGATTTGCCATCTTAAGCATTTTTAAGTCTACTGTTTAATAGTGTTAAGTATATTCACATTGTTATGAAACAGATCTCCAGAACTTTCTCATCTTGCTAGTCTGAAACTCTATCTAAATATTTCTCTTATCCCCCTCCCGAGCCACCCCCCTTCCCTCCCACCCGTCTTTGGTTACTACCATTCTACTTTCTGGTTCTATGAATTTATGAATTTGACTGCATGCCTTATAAAAGTAGGATCATACAGTATTTGGCTTTTTTTTTTTTGGTGACAGTAGATCTTTTTCTCTAATGTTTAAAATGTTTAATTTACTAATAAGCACAGCACAGGGTATTATCCGTTTTTGTTGTTTTTTTTTAAGACGGGGTTTCACCATGTTGGTCAGGCTGGTCTTGAACTCCTGACCTCAGGTGATCCGCCCACCTTGGCCTCCAAGGTGCTTGGATTACAGGCTTTAGCCTCCACGCCCGGCCTTGTATTATCCGTTTGTGTGTGCATGCACACATACACTCACTGTGCTATGTTTATTGCGGTTAACCGAAGTCCTGTGTCACTAGACTGCTGTATAACAGAAAGTATTGGTCATACCTCTTGTGATAAATATTTGTTGGGTACTTATATTGTATCACACATTGGGAGAAAAAGATAATTAAGATATATTCCAGCCCTTGCCCTTGAGGCACTCACAATCTAATGAGAAAGGCTGATCTGCAAACAGTTACCACCCCCCACAACCCAAGTAAGGAAAGGATACTTGGCAACTTTAGCTTAGGGTTTTCTAAAACCTTCAGAATAAGAGTAACCTGAGTCTACTCCCTGGTGGAGGAATCTTCATTCCTGTCCTTTGGATTCTTAAATTTCTGCTTGAACTCTTGTTCGGGATAGGAGACATTGGTTTACTTACAAATGGTGTTTAACCTTACTACATTGATTCCCATACTGATTTAATGATGGCCTGCAGATTTAAGGAGGTGTATTGATTCATCTAAATTAGGTGGAGTAATACAGACTTTAAAAAGCACATATCTTTCCTGTTGGTATGATAGGAGACATAAAATGCAGTCAAACCTTGTAAACTAAGATTCAGGACAAACTCCTCCTACTAAAAAAGAAAAACTAGTTGCCAGCCTTTGGAGATCTCAGACACTAAGACAACTCCTTGAAATATTAATGTTGTTTCTACTACAGTTTTCTTAAGGAGGCTTCGTATTAAATTGTATGACTGCACATTACAATTGTGTTGGCATGCAAGATTACATAGACTTGTACATTTATTTACATTGGCTTATAAGTCAATTTTTGAAAGATCACACTTTACACAGACGAAGGGGAAGTTGCTGTTGTTGTTGTTTTTTCTTTTATGGGGATAGAGTCTCCTTCGGTTGTTCAGGGTGGAGTGCTGTGGTGCAGTCTGGCTCACTGCAGCCTAGTCCTAGCTTGGAATCTTCCCCCCTCAGCCTCCAAGTAGCTAGGACTACAGGTGTGCACCACCATGTCCAGCTAATTTTTTATTTGTTGTACAGATGTGGTCTCACTTTGTTGCCCAGGCCGGTATTTTTCTATTTTACCTTCTGTTACTTTCCTACTTATCTTGTGTCATTGTCCAGGATTCCTTCAGTGTTTTAAAGAAGGAAGTCCATGAATGGGTGAGGTGGAGCATTGTAGGATCTTTTCTGGGCCTTTGAGTTGCCATTTGAAGAACTGCTCGAGTCCAAGGGAGGTTAATGGATTAAGCAGCTTACATATAATGAAGGAATATGTATTTACCTTGCTTTGGCTGTTACCTGCTATAATTTTTTTCACCCTTCGAGGAGGGATTAGGACTGTGATAGTGGGAACTGGTCATCTCCTTTGTTTCTGGAATATTACGTGTATTACCACCAAAAAAAGAGGTCCACTCAGCTGCAGCAGACTTCCTAGTTGGTCCTTTATTTGTGTCTTACCTTGGAAAGCCTGTGACCTGGAAGCAACGCCTGAGGCCTGCAAACCTCTGGGCGAAGATTCACTGCGGCGCCTTTAAGCTTTCAGTGTGTGCGGAAAGGGGAACTGGAGGGTGGGGCGGGCACTCTGACAGTAGCGCTCTGGGCCCCGCCCTCGGAGGAGGCGTTTCCCAGCGGCCAGCGGCACCAATGCTGCCGCCGCGGCCTCAGCCTGCCGGGTATTCCTGCTGATCGATCCTGCTCGGACCTTAGGTCCCCTGACCTCTCCCTTCCCAGGGAGCGTAAGTGTCAAACTGCGGGCAAGGGGCAAGCATCCCGCGACCGTGCTGAAAGTCCTGGTGGACAGTACTGGGGACTTTCCTGGCCTATCAAAGGCTAAGGCGGTGAAAGAGCGTAAACAATGCCGGCTGCAGTGAGCTAAAGCCAGGGCATCTGCTGTACTTCTGGATGGTGACAGCAGCCGTAGTGTGCTTGTTTGGGTATGCAGTGGGTGAGCAGTGCCCACGACCTGGGTTTGCCCCAGCTTGGTTCTTACTTGGGGTGAGGAGAGGGTTGCTTTTACCAGAGTATTAACCCATTTGAGCTGAATGGGTGGAGCTGAATCTCTTGCTCTGGGCTTTGGATCCTTAGCCTGGTATTTGAAGACCTTGGTAGCTTTGGAATGAGTAAGCATTAGGTTTTCAGCCACCTTGGTACAGTCGAGCAGTAACTTCGAGTTGCCCTAATTCTCAGCCAGGTTTAGCTTTCTGTCTGTCTAGAGGCCTGTGTTGGTATCCCCTCCCCCTTTTGGATATGTTGACAGTGATCATCTATTAGGAAGAGTCCAGTTAACCTTCTTTCCTGCTGATAGGAAGAGCACAATGTGAAAGAGACAGCTCTTTACCCCTCTCCCTCTTTGAAGGAATTTGTGGGAGGCCACCATCCCAAGAATAGGAAAACAAACACAACAAAGTTTCAGATAACCTGCTAGAAAACAGTTCAGATTTCTGGCCCCCTGAGAATGCAGAATACTCTAGCAAGAGGTTAACACTTGGAGACAGTGAGGTTTTTTTAATTTGAGGGCAAGTCTTGTCAGTTTTGCCACCTGCTACTCAGAGATGGGATTTTGTCAGATTTTGGCTAAGTAATAAAAATTTTAAATTTTTTATGACAGTTACATAGTTGTTATGTTTCTTTAATCTAGTTGTCCTTCCTAGACATAGTTTGAGTAGATTTCTGGGCATGTATATGCATTTTTTAAATAATTTTTTTTGATGACTCTGTCATGACACTCAGTAATCATTCAAAGGGGTTGCTTTTGGATGGAGCAGAATTTTTTCTCAGACTTCTATTAGAATCATTCTGTGCTTCTGCAGTGGCATCTCCTTAGCCAGAAGCGAGAGTCCAGGAATGGTCATCATAGTTCAGATCTCTTGTGTTGTGATAGTGAAGAACTTTTGTAGGTCAAGAGCTTGGGAATTTGCCATAAAATAGTCGTACTGCCAATGCGTCTTTCTAAGTAGAAGAGAAAATAATCTGTATAGTAGCTCTGTAATTACTCTTATAGCCTGTCAAAATACAGGAATTTAAACTAAAAAGACACCACACTTGGGCCCATGGCTTATAGGGAAGAGATGTAGACTGAGAAGTAGGAGACGTAGGTTCTGGGCCCAACTCTAATATTACTCATGACTTAATCTCTCTGTCCCTTATTTTTAACTGGTTGGTTAATGAGGAAATACATAGATTTGGAGATCTCTTTTATGACGGGATATATAGTGCCTATTTAATAGATGATTTGTTATTTATTTGAACACTAAACTGAAAAATCAGACAATTTGGAATTATTCTAAGTTCTACCTTCATGTATAACCTTGAAAACATTTCTTAACCTCTAGTCTAAAAATAAACAGTTACCTCTAAACCTTTTCAGCGACAGTGTGGACTATATGGGATTTGAGCTCTTAGGAGATCAGTGGTATATGATTATAATATTTCTGTAAAACGTATTTATTTTAGCTGGCCTCCTTGCCTTTTCCTTTGTTTTAGACTGGGATAAAATCTCCTGAGAGCCCTGAATAATTGAAATTTCTGAATATGTGTATTTAGTAGGGACTAGAGCAAATAAACCATAGCAAGCATTATATATAGTCCAAATTAATTTTATTAATGCTTTTCTTTGTTGGCAGTTTTATTTGCTTTTTAGGCATCAAACTCTACTGTGTAGCAAAAACTTGGTTTCTGCTGTTTATAAAATTCAGATCAGTCTGTTCATCCCTATTTTTGAGAAACTTCCAAATGGTTTTACACAGCAGCTAGACCATTTAGCATTCACAGCAGCTGGACCATTTGGCATTCAACTTAAAAAATACACAGATCTAATAATTTTTATTGTATTTTACAGAGATACCAGTATTCAGTTGATGGGGGTGATGGGGGAAAGACTGGTCCTGAGTTTGAAAAGCACAGTTTGAGCCGGGCACTATGGCTCATGCCTATAATCCCAGTACTTCGGGAGACCAAGGCGGGCAGATCACAAGGTCAAGAGTTTGAGACTGGCCTGGCCAATATGGTGAAACCCCATTCCTACTAAAAATACAAAAAAATTTGCCAGGCGTGGTGGCACATGCCTGTAATCCCAGCTACTCAGGAGGCTGAGGCAGTAGAATTGCTTGAACCTGGGAGGTGGAGGTTGCAGTGAACTGAGATTGCGCCACTGCACTCCAGCCTGGGTGACAGAGTAAGACTCCATCTCAAAATAAAAAAGAAAAAAGAAAAGCACAGTTTGATGAACATGTGAGGTGTTTCCAGTTTTTGACTATTACAAAGAACGTTGCTATAACTATCCCTATATAGGGCTTCTGGTGTAATTTGTATCAGTTTCTAGACTATATAGCTAGGAATGGGTTTGCTGGATGGTAGGGCATGCCTATCTGATAATGCCGTATTGTTTTCCAAACTGTTGTACTATTCTGTCTCGCATCATTGCCGTATTATAGTTCCTGAGATTCTCTATTAAGACTTGACTCCTTTAAATTACACTGCTGCTGTTTCATGGCCATCCTAGGGATTTTGAAGAGAAGTCTTAATGAAAGTTCCTTCCACATGTCCTAATAAGCTTTTACAATTCTATCTTTCTCTGGGATATTTTCTTCTTTGTGATGGGAGGGAACAAGATGTGAAGGAAGAAGCATAGACTTTGAATCTTAATTTAATTGTTTTGGCAGGTTACTTAATCTTTGTGAGCCTAGTATGTAAAATGAGAATATCTTTATTTCATGTAGATGATGTTAGTACAAAGTGAATTAGCATGTTTAAAAAGTACTTTGCACAGTGCCTGATTCAGAATAGATACTACCAGAGTATATATTCAATAAGCAAATATTTATTGAAAACATATTTTATGTCGGGCCAGAACTAGGGATGGAGAATTAAGCAGGACCTTGTCTATGTTATTATAATACTGAAAAACTGGCCAGCCTGGGCAACATAGTGACCCCCATCTCTGCAAAAACTAAAAAATTAGTTGAGCGTGGTGACACATGCCTATAGTCCCAGCTACTTGGGAAACTAAGGCAGAAGTATCGCTTGAACCCGGGAGGCGCAGGTTGGGAGAATTGCTTGAGCCTGGGAGGTCAAGGTTGTAGTGAGCTGGGATCACACCACTGCACTCCAGCCTGGGTGGCAGAGTGAGACCCTGTCTCAAAAAAGAAAAAAATTGGAAACAAATGTCCAGTAGTAGGGTTGGTAATTATGCTGCATTCGTAAAATGGAGTGCTCTGTAGACTTTAAACATCATATTCTCAATTCTGGGAAAATGTTTGTAATCATGTAAGAAAAATGTTATAAGAGGATTATGCTTTTTCATATAATGTATATACTACATGTGTATTGAAAAAAAACTGGAAGGAGTCAAGTGGATACATACTTTAGTGTTCATCATGGTTATTAGGTGGTGGTGAAATTGTGTTTTAATACTTATGTTTTTTCTGTAGTTACTAAATTTTCTGCAGTTAACATACATTACTTTTATTATAATAAAAAAAAAGATGTTATCTAGATAGATAGCATAGGTGCGGTGGCTCACGATTGGTGGGATTGCTTGAGCCCAGGCATTCGAGACCAGTCTGGGCAATATAACGAGACCTCGTCTCTACAAAAAATTTAAAAATTAGCTGAACGTGGTGGTGCACACCTGCAGTCCTAGCAACTCCTAGCTATTCAGGAGGCAGAGGTGGAAGGATCGCTTGAGCCCAGGAGGCAGAGATTGCAGTGAGCTGAGATTATGTCACTCCACTCCATCCTGCATGACAGAGCGAGGCGCTGTCTCAAAAGAAAAAAAAAAGATAGGTAACATAAAGTTATTAAAAGGGTGTTGACTATAAGCCTCAGTAAAAACAAATGGTTTATGGCCAGGCACGGTGGCTCATGACTGTAATCCCAGCACTTTGGGAGGCTGAAGCAGGTGGATTAAGAGGTCAGGAGTTCAAGACCAGCCTGGCCAACATAGTGAAACGCATCTCTATGAAAAATACAAAAATTAGCCAGGCGTGGTGGCACACGTCTGTGGTCTCACCTACTCAGGAGGCTGAGGCAGGAGAATTGCTTGAACCCAGGAGGCGGAGGTTGCACTGAGCCAAGATGGCACTATTGCACTCCTGCCTGTGTGACAGAGTGAGACTCCATCTCAAAAAATAAAAAAGGTTTACATAAAGAATATGTATAAAAGTTCATTCAGGGATTTAATTTTGTACTCATTTATGTAAACATTGATTGGTCATGTTTGCTAGAATTAGGTAGGGAGCTTGGCAGGATCAACATTGATTATTTTCTATAAGTAATTCTAGGTGAAAGTATGACTTTCTCTAAAACTTTTTTCTTGGCCTTTTAAAAGGCCAAATAGCTCAGCAATTCAGCTTTATTCTAGCTTGATTTTATATCTAAGAAGTTCCATTTGGGAAAATATAAGCATCATTTTTTAAAAAACAGATTTTTGGGTTTTTTTGAGACAGGGTCATGCTCCGTTGCCCATGCTGGAGTGTAGTGGCATGATCACAGCTCACTGCAACCTCTGTCTCTTGGGCTCAAGCAGTCCTCCCATTTCAGCTTCCTGGTAGATGGGATTACAGGCACACACTACATTCCTGGCTAATTTTTGTTTTTCTAGTATAGACAGGGTTTCACCATGTTGCCTAGGCTGGAATATTTTTATTTTTATATTTAGATTTAGATTTCTTGAGTGACTTTGTTTGTTTGTTTATTTATTTATTTTCTTTTTCTTTCACCGCTGTACCAGTGCAATTTATTTTTTTGAGATGGAGTCCCACTCTGTTGCCCAAGTGGGAGTATAGTGGCATGATCTCGGCTCACTGCAACTTTCACCTCCTAGGTTTGAGCAATTCTCCTGCCACAGCCTCCTGAGTAGCTGGGACTACAGGCATGCGCCACCATGCCCAGCTAATTTTTGTATTTTTAGTAGAGATGAGGTTTCACCATGTTGATCAGACTGGTCTTGAACTCCTGACCTCAGGTGATCTGCCCACCTCAGCGTCCCAGAGTGCTGGGATTACAGGCGTGACCCACTGTGTAGTCTTCTGAGTGATTAAAAAAAAAAAAAAAAAAAAGTTGTATTAATTTAAGTAAGTGGGCATCTGACCAAAGAATGGGATTTTTACTCTTCTGGTAGCATAAATAAGATAATAATCTAAGAAAAGTTGTTTTTGTCTTAAGAGACTGCCTGATTGCTTGAGTAAATAAGTATCTACCTTTATCTGACCAGATTCTTACTTTTAATTCTAAGGAAAACCTGGAAGCACAATGGGAGATGACAGTGAGTGGTTGAAACTACCAGTTGATCAGAAATGTGAACACAAGGTAAGACTCTTCTGGAATTTGATTTTCAGTGTCATTGGCTTGTTTTGTCAGCACTTATACTATCATCTTACTTAGAAGCATGTGAAAACATTGGCAGTTTCAAAAATACTGATGCCTTGTTAGATAGATGTTACTTTTTCTCATTAAAAATAGGTTTCTCTAGCTCAACTAAAAATTTTTTTGAATCTCTGGAAATAATTCAAAGAAAATATATTAGTGAAAAGTAAGTGGTATCTGTAAAAAGTTAGTAACTGACCAGTTTTGTCATCTCCTTCTGTATACAGTACAATGTACTTCTGGTACCTAAGTGCTTATTAATATTTTATTACAGACTCTTCTTTGGAGATGTGTTCTGAATTTGGCCTTAGAACTCCAGCATTTTTTAGGTTCTTTGATCTATATAATCTGGATTCCAATATCTACCCTCAGAATCTACCAATCTTTCTTTTCTAGTTTAAGCTAGCAAGAGACAATTTATCATATCATGTCATTATTTGGTGGGTATCCTTTCAGATTATCTTATTTTTTTCCCTAACTATACCTCTAGTTTCTTTCATTTGTAATCATTTTGAAAACTGCAAATATCTACCATTTGGTAGATTTTAGAATTCTGTTTCTTCTTGTAAATTTATTCTACTGAAAGTCCTCAGGTTAACCACTGTATGTTCTTGACAATTCTTTTAAAGTTTGTTTTGAATCTGAGTAAAGATTTATGGTTGTTAATTACTAAATACTGAATAAAATATACTAACCTACACAGTTGTATACATACAGTTCTACCTATGTAGAGTAGCAATTTGGAGCCATGGTCCCTATATTCTCCACAGAACCACTCCTTCATCCTATATAATAAATTAGCCAAGGCTGAATACCGTTTCAAAAATCAACATGTAGCTCTTCAAATAAGGGCAGATTAACAGTGAGCTAATTGGTTTTTATTTTAATTAGCATAGAAATTGTTGGTACGTAGTACATTAAATTGCAACAAAACAAATTTTGGGGAGAATTTTGGAACTTATTTAGAATCGTAGCTACGTATAATGTTTTTCTTGGTAGAAAATGTATTTTCTCACTGAAAGGAGCAGACAAAATAGATAAATCTATTAAAGATTTTCCAATTTTTGATTGATTAATATGTGCTAAGAGTTTTTCAATCTTATGTGATTTAGTACTTTTTATTTTTTCATTTTTTTGAGCACTTACGTGTTTTTGAAACTTAAAGAATAGAGATGTTAAATCTGGTTTAGGGAACACTCATTCTGCTTTATAGAATGAGATGTTGCTCAATTAAAAAAATGAATAAACCTGGTTTAAATTGGTTAGTACATGTACAACTACGATGTTAATTTATGTTATACTTCACTCTAATGTTGCAGAATAGGTAATGCCTTCTTCCTGATGAAAGCTTATAGTGGGTTAGGAATCATTCTTTCCTTAGAAGGAGCAGTTTTTTCTGTGAGCATAGCACCTGCCCCAAATTACATTTTCATTTAGACAAATAACGTGTAAATTATTTGTTTTTCAATCATAGGTCGATCCTTCTGTCTCTGTGATCTAATAGTGTTGAGGACAAACATCTAATTCTTTACTAATGCCTAACACAGTAAATACAAATTTGATCATCTCATAAACTAGCATCTCATTTAACTGCCCCTACCTCATTTCATAGCTTTCCCATTGCTCTTAGAATAATAAGTGGAATCTTTATTTGGCCTTCATAGTCCTGCATGGGCTGGCCTTTTCCAGTCCTCTCTAGCTCATTTTGTACCATGCTCCCTTTCTCTTTCTTTATAGGAATGGGAAATACCATATTCCTTGCTGCCATAGGGCCTTAGAGTATACTGTTCCTTCTGGAATGTTCTTTCTTCCCCTTTGCCACTCTTTCCTATTTATCTTTTAGGGCTCAGCTCAATTATCAGTTTCTCAGGAAAATTTTTCTTAACACTAAGACAGACTAAGCCTTTTATAATATATGCTTTCATAGCACCAAGCTGCTTCTCCTTTGTAGTATTTAATGGTTTCTTAATTTCAAACATATTTGTATGATTGCTTAATGTCCCCTCCTACTGGAGTATAAGCTCCACAAGGGCCAGAGTGGAACTGATTTTTATTTACGAAACACCTGTTGAATAAATTAATGAAAAAAGAATACCTTAGTAAAAATGTCTGAAATCTACTAGCTGAAATTAATATACAGTATAGTATAAAGCTGTCTAATGATTATACAAAAATAGAACCAAAAAACAGCATATACTTTGGAGATAGGGCAGTTTCATCAGGGTGATTTCTCATGTTTGAGTTGTCACATCTTTAATATCATATTCTAAAGAAATAATAACTAATTCTTAGATACAATGTGAGATTCATTTATAATGGCCTATTATGAATTTTAGATGGCCTTGGGTGAGTATTATAAACACTAAATACTTGTAAGAAGTTTATTAGCTAATCTTTTTTGAAAAACTGCCAATTTCTTAAACTCTTTTTTCGTTTCTAAGTCATTGGGTCCTTTGTTCAAATTGCCTGACATAGGATATTCATTTTTACTCTCACACCCTCCCCCCCAAATTAGCAGTAGATGATAATATCATTAAATTCTGTTTTGTTTCAAAATACTACTTTTCTTTTAGCTGTGGAAAGCAAGGTTAAGTGGGTATGAAGAGGCCCTGAAGATCTTCCAGAAAATAAAGGATGAAAAGAGCCCAGAATGGTCCAAATTTTTAGGATTGATCAAAAAATTTGTCACTGATTCCAATGCAGTGGTTCAGTTGAAAGGATTAGAAGCTGCACTTGTTTATGTTGAAAATGCCCATGTAGCAGGAAAGTAAGTACTTTCTTTCCAACTTTACTGATAAAAACCCCTGTTTGGTGTTACATAGATTATGTATGGTTGTAAATCACTATCTTTAGTTACTAGCAGTTTTAGCATAGATGAATTTTCTTACTTTCATAGTTCTTTGATACTTGTTTTTCATTCAGTCTTGATTCTCAGAAATCTAAATGGTATAAGAGATCTGTAGAGGAGTAAGATAGAAATAAAATATTGAGAGTTTACCTTAAGGTTTGATGAGCAAGGGGTTTTCTCTTTTTTTTTTTTTTGAGATGGAGTTTCGCTCTTGTTACCCAGGCTGGAGTGCAATGGCGCCATCTCGGCTCACCGCAACCTCTGCCTCCTGGGTTCAAGCAATTCTCGTGCCTCAGCCTCCCGGGTAGCTGGGACTACAGGCACACACCACCATGCCCAGCTAATTTTTGTATTTTTAGTAGGGACGGGGTTTCACCATGTTGACCAGGATGGTCTCGATCTCTTGACCTCTTGATCCACCCGCCTCGGCCTCCCAAAGTGCTGGGATTACAGGCGTGAGCCACCGCGCCCGGCAAGGGGTTTTCTCTTTAAGCTTTTTGTATGGGAGTTATTCTTAACTAAACGAAGAGTCTTTAGTTAACTTCAAAAAGAAACTGAGAGATCGTCAGCAAAGGAATTACCAGAATTTCATTGAAGACATTCGGGCATTATAAAAAACTAAATTTTTTGCAAGGGTTCTTAGATAGGTGATCTTAGAATCACGTCTTTCTCCCTGTATTCATTAGGGCATTTTTATTTCTGGGGGGAGGTAATGCTGACTAAACCTCAGTGACTCCTGGCCTGTTGAACTTGATCAGTGAATGACAGATTTCTAGTCATTCTACTATCCCATACCTCATAGACTTGATTTTCTGTGTCATTGAAAGGAATCCTCCATACAAAAAACAGTTGAAATACTTGACTTAGTTGCACAAGAAATATATACTTGACTTATTTAAAAGATTATACCAGTAAAGGTCATTATTAATTCAACATCATTAATTTGACATCACTGGGTTTCCTTTACCATTAGTAAAACTATCACTTTTTATGGCCGGGTGTGGTGACTCACACCTGTAATCCCAACACTTTGGGAGGCCGAGACAGGCGGATCACCTGAGGTTGGGAGTTCAAGACCAGCCTGACCAACATGGAGAAACCCTGTCTCTACTAAAAATACAAAACAAGCTGGGCGTGATGGCACATGCCTGTAATCCCAGCTACTCAGGAGGCTGAGACAGGCGAATCACTTGAACCCAGGAGGCGAAGGTTGCGTTGAGCCAAGATCATGCCATTGCACTCCAGACTGGTCAGTAAGAGCGAAATTCTGTCTCAAAATTTAAAAACTATCACTTTTTAATTTCTCTTCTAATACCAGAGGCTGTTTTTTGATAAATGCTGCATGTAATCTCAACCCACTCAGTTCTTCTAATTCTTAGTAGCATAGGTTTCATTTCATTTAGAAGAGATGCAAAGCAATAAAGTTACTGTAAAGTCTTATCAAGGAGTAAAGAGCAGTCTTTTGTTATTAAAGGTCCATATCCATTCCTTTTGTGAAGAAATTCTCTTTTTTTAAAAGGTGTTTAAAATGACTTTAAAATGCTTTTGGCCACATGCAGTGGCATGTGCCTGTAGTCCGAGCTACTCAGGAGGCTGGGGCAGGAAGATCACTTGAGCCCAGGAGTTTGAGGTTACAGTGAGCTAAAATCCCACCACTGTACTCCAACTGGGTGACAGCACAAGAGCCTGTCTCTTAAAAACAAACAAAAAAAAATTTAAAAGCAAGTATTCTGTAACCCTACTTTTGTAAAGTTTATTTGTATGTCCATATATACACACGCTTAGAGAAAGGTGTGAAACGAGGGATATTAAAAAGTTGAAAGAAGTTTTCTCTGGGTGGTGGTATTTCAAGGGATCTTTACTTTTTTGTTTGAATTTTCTACATTTATAAACTGATACTGTGCCTGCTATGACATATCTTTAAATTTTATGGTTAACATAAGTTTTAAAAATATTCTTGAACATAAATTTAAAAATTAAAGACTCAATTACTGTATTTCTAGCATTTGTTAAAGTACTTGTATACCCCCTTTCCATGACCTTTTCCAATTCTTACTATAAAGTGGGGTTTTGTTCTTTATAATATATATTACAGAACCACAGGAGAAGTTGTGTCAGGCGTTGTAAGTAAAGTGTTCAACCAACCAAAAGCCAAAGCCAAGGAGCTGGGCATAGAGATCTGTCTTATGTACATAGAAATTGAGAAAGGAGAGGCTGTTCAAGAAGAGCTCCTGAAAGGCTTGGACAATAAGAACCCCAAGATCATAGTGGCCTGTATAGAGACACTGAGGAAAGCCTTAAGGTAAGACTTTTTGTTTTAGCTCAACTGGAGAGCAGTCCCCAACCTTTTTGGCACCAGGGACCAGTTTCGTGGAAGACAATTTTTCCATGGAAGAATTGTACGGGGAATGGTTTTGAGATGAAATTGTTTCACCTTATAAGGAGCACGCACCCTTTTCTCACAGGTGCAGTTCTCAGTAGGGTTCACACTCCTATGAAAACCTTCATGCCCTGCTGATCTGGCAGGAGGCAGAGCTTGGCGGTAATGCTCACTTGGCAGCTGTTCACCTGCTCTGCCTGCGCCTAGTTCCTAACAGGCCACCGTACTGGTCCACAGCCCAGGGGTTAGGGGCCCCTGAACTAGAGTATCTCAATTGAATTTGGATTCCTGGTTTAAACAGAAATGGAAACTTCAGAATTTGACTTGACATGCCAAAACAAACAAGAAAGTGACCTGAAAAAGGAAAATCATTCCCCAAGTGTGGGACTTCATGTTGACTAATTTTAGCCTTCAAGTGTGTTGTGTAGTTATTTTATCTGAATCCTTTTCTAATGAAGATGAGATTTCTGACCTGTTATCAGATTAAGAATTGGGCTTTTCAGCTGGGGGTTTCAGCTCATGCCTGTAATCCCAGTACTTTGGAAGGCCGTTCTGGGAGGATCACTTGAGGCCAGGAGTTCAAGACCAGCCTTGGCAAGATGGTGAGACCTCTGCTACTACAAAAAAAAAAAAAAGCTGAGATGGGAGGATTCCTTGAGCCTAGAAGTTCTCGGCTGCAGTGAGCTGTGATTGCACAACTGCAGTTCAGCCTGGGTGAGAGAACAAGACCCTGTCTCTTTAAAAATAAATAAATATGGCCAGGCACAGTGGCTCACACCTGTAATCCCAGCACTTTGGGAAGCCGAGGCTGGCAGATCATGAGGTCAGGAGTTCGAGACCAGCCTAGCCAACATGGTGAAACCTCATCTCTACTAAAAGTAAAAAAAGTCAGCTAGCCATGGTCACACATGCCTATAATCCCAGCTACTTGGGAGACTGAGGCAGGAGAATCACTTGAACCCAGGAAGCAGAGGTCGCAGTGAGCCGAGATCACACCACTGCACTACAGCCTGGGCGACAGAGCAAGACTCCATCTCAAAAATAAATAAATAGCTGGGTGTGGTGGCTCACACCTGTAATCCTAGCACTTTGGGAGGCTGAGGCAGGTGAATCACGAGGTCAGGAGTTCAAGAGCAGCCTGACCAACATGGTGAAACCCCATCTCTACTTAAAATACAAAAATTAGCTGGGTGTGGTCATGCACACCTATAATCCCAGCTACTAAGGAGGCTGAGGCAGGAGAATCACTTGAATCATGAGGCGGAGGTTGCAGTGAGCCGAGATCGCACCACTGCACTCCAGCCTAGGTGACAGAGCAAGACTGATTCTGTCTCAAAAAAATAAATACATACATACGTACATTTTTAAAACTGGCCTTTTGGTGGAAAAGGACTGCAAAAAAAAGTACTGGCCTTTTGTTGGAAAACTCTTCAGGGTATTTAAGCAGCTCTTTTTCTCTTGCTATCCATAAGTATAGATTGTTGAAGTCTATACTTTGAGATGTTGGCTGAAGATGTAGTTTGTGGACTAAAGCAAACCTTTATTTAGGTGCCTTTTTAGTAAAGTAGAAGCAAATGCTGTATGCCTTTAAAGAGAAGCACAATGACAGCAAATAGAAAAATAACTTTTATATAATAAATTATTTTTAACCCTAGACTTTCTTGATGTTTGGCCATGAAATTTTTCGTGAATAGGATCTCTTTCAGGAACAAGTGACTGTAATTTGCTATGGAAATCTTAATTAGACAGATCACTAGTTTGTTCAGATTTGGCTGTTCTTTAATCTTATATCCTGTCCCCAAGTACTGTCTATATGAGATATTTTAGAAAGCAGCTCTAGTGAAATCCTCAGGGAATGAATGAAGATCATCCAACTCACCTCTCTTGTGATTTTGTGTATGACCTACATCTTGGAGAAAAATGTTTCCTCTGGTGTTTATCTTCTTTGAAAGTATAAAAACTCTTGAATTTTGTTGAACAGTCTTTGGTTTATAGGTCTTTAATATTGTTTTTTTCTTTGTTCATTATGTACTTCTATAAAATTTGTCTTCCGGTTTGATTCTTGTGGTATAGCAAGCAGATGTTTTTGTGAATAGTAAATAGTATGCTCATCCTGTTATCTTAGAAGTTTAGTGAATTGTCTTAGTTATCAGAACTGTGCTTATATCAGTAAATCTTTTGTGTCCTTAGTAATGTCTGAATTTAAAAAATATACTATAATCTTTGTTGTTGTTGTTTTGAGACAGGTTTCACTGTGTTACTCAGACTGGAGTGCAGTGGCACGATCTTAGCTCAGTGCAACCTCCACCCCTGGGTTCGAGCGATTATTGTGCCTCAAGCCTCCTGAGTAGCTGGGACTACAGGCAAGCACCACCACGCCCGGCTAAATTTTGTATTTTTAGTAGAGATGGGGTTTCACCATGTTGGCCAAGCTGGTCTGGAACTCCTGGCATTAGGTGATCCCGCTTCAGCCTCCCAAAGTGCCGGAATTACAGACGTCAGCCACTGCACCTGGCCTGTAATCTTCTACCTTTAAATTAGAAATTTCTAGTCTGGAGTGCTGTACACTCTGGTTATTTCATTTTTTAGCTAACTGGGAAAATAAGGGTAGGAAAATAACAAGTTAGGTATATCCCATGTTTTCCTCACAAATGTTGTTATGTAGTCCTGTCCCCACGTGGTTCTTTATTTGTCCTGAAGCATTTCGGATTCCATAGTGGAACTAGGTAGCTCTCTGGGACCCTCAAGAACCTTGAGGCCAAACTGCTCAATCGTGGGTTCCAGCGCTTGCTAAAGCTTTGTTAGAGCTTCAGATGGCCAGAAACATTCTGTGGTACCTAAAACAGGCTTCTAGTACCCTTTTGTGTTTTCTATAGTAATATGTTTATTAGCAAAATTAGCTTTTATTTTATTAAAGTGTCTATTTTCCATGTGGACTTGCTCCTTTTTTTTTCCTTACAGAATTAGGCCAGGATAGTGAAAAAAGAGTCAGATGACACAGTAGTAATATATAAGAAGATTTAAGAAATCTCAAATATTGGGTTCTTCAGGAACAATGTTAAATATCCCTAAAACAAAATGGTTTATTGCCACTATAATTTCTTATTTTTTATTCTTTTTCCTCCTCTTTTTTTTTTTTTTTTTTGAGACGGAGTTTCGCTCTTGTTACCCAGGCTGGAGTGCAATGGCGTGATCTCGGCTCACCGCAACCTCCGCCTCCTGGGTTCAAGCAATTCTCCTTCCTCAGCCTCCCGAGTAGCTGGGACTACAAGCACGTGCCACCATGCCCAGCTAATTTTTGTATTTTTAGTAGAGACAGGGTTTCACCATGTTGACCAGGATGGTCTCGATCTCTTGACCTCGTGATCCACCCGCCTCGGCCTGCCAAAGTGCTGGGATTATAGGCGTGAGCCACCGAGCCCGGCCCCTCGTTTTTTTTTTAAAGACAGGGTTTTGCTCTTGTTGCCCAGGCTGGAGTACAGTGGCGCAATCTTGACTTACCGCAACCTCTGCCTCCCAGGTTCAAGTGATTCTCGTGCCTCAGCCTCCTTAGTAGTTGGGATTATAGGCATGTGCCACCATGCGCAGCTAATTTTTGTATCATTAGTAGAGACAGGATTTCTCCATGTTGGTCAGGCTGGTCTGGAACTCCTGAGCTCAGATGATCCGCCTGCCTTGGCCCCCAAAGTGCTAAGATGACAGGCATGAGCCACCACATCCGGCTTGATTTCTTGTTTTTTCTTTAATCTTAAAGGTTAGCTGTGCCAAGCTGAAATGTCACTTTTTAATAATATAAAGAACATTTTAAAGGAAATCTTAGAGATTATGTAGGTTGTTCTCATGATATTTATACTTAAACTATATCACATAGCCAGGTACTTTTTTTTGTTTTTTTGAGACAGAGTCTTGCTCTGTTGCCCAGGCTGGGGTACAGTGGTGTGATCTTAGCCAACTACAACCTCCACCTCCTGGGTTCAAGGAATTCTCTGCCTTAGCCTCCTGAGTAGCTGAGATTACAGGCACCCAGCTAATTTTTGTATTTTTAGTAGAGACATCTTTCACCATCTTGGCCAAGCTGGTCTTGAACTCCTGACCTTGTGATCTACCCGCCTCAGGCTCCCAAAGTGCTGGGATTACAGGAATGAGCCACCACGCCCAGCCAAGCCAGATATCTTATTAAAAATCCTTTTCTTATTGCGCCTGCAGTCCCACCTACTCAGGAGGCAGGAATATTGCTTGAGCCCAGGAGGTGAAGCTGCAGTGAGCTATGATTATGCCACTGTACTTACTCCTGCCTGGGTAACAGAGCTCAAGACCCTATCTCAAAAATAATAATAATAATAATAATAATAACAGTAATAACTAAGGCCAGGAACAGTGACACATGCCTATATAGTCCCAGCACTTTAGGTCTTGAACTTTTGACCTCAGGTGATCCACCCACCTCAGCCTCCCAAAGTGCTGAAATTACAGGCTCCAGCCACTGCGCTCTGCCAAATATGCATTTGAAAGGAGTCAAAATGCAACTATTTTCCCCATAGAAAAGTGAACCAAAGAAAGATTTAAGTTGCCCAGAGTTGCAGTGTGATAGCCACAAAGTCGAGAATGAAATATAAACTGCCAGGATTTGTGATCTATCTAGGGAAATGAATCGCTTTAATTATAGGAGCTATTAAAGGTTTATTAAAAGTAGATTTCACTCATCTACGTATTTATAAACTAGTTTGTATTTGTAAGCTTTTACTTGTATATACATATGTATTTAAGGTATTAGCTGGGCATGGTGGCTCACACTTGTAATCACAGCACTTTGGGAGTCCGAGGCGGGTGGATCACCTGAGGTTGGGAGTTCGAGACCAGCCTGGCCAACATGGTGAAACCCCATCTCTACTAAAAATACAAAAATTAGCCAGGTGGTGGTGGTGCATGCCTGTAATCCCAGCTACTTCGGAGACTGAGGCAGGAGAATCACTTGAACCCAGGAAGCAGGGGTTGCAGTGAGCCGAGATCACGCCATTGTACTCCAGCCTGGGCAATGAGTGAAATGCCATCTCAAAAAAACAAAAAGGGTATATACGTGATTATCCTTAATAGGTTTTAATCCTAGTCTGTTTACTTAGAAAGTTTATTTGAAAATGGTTGTATTGTTTTGGACCCTACACATTAAATAATATTCTTGGAAGAACAACACCTAAGTAGGTAAGCAATTATGAGTTCCTTTTCTTTTGTTGCCTTAAAAAAACTGAATTTATGTAATTCTTCTAATATATAAATATGGAACTATGTTTGAATGAAGAAAAGCTAATGTTTTACTCAAGTGCATTGCATGTGTTTTTTCTCCAATTCTTTACTTGTAGTGAATTCGGTTCCAAAATCATCTTGCTTAAGCCAATTATCAAAGTGCTGCCAAAACTCTTTGAATCTCGAGAGAAGGCTGTTCGAGATGAAGCCAAACTAATTGCTGTAGAGATTTACAGATGGATTCGGGATGCTCTGCGACCCCCATTACAAAATATAAACTCTGTCCAGGTAAGACAAAAAGTTTTCTGGTTGCTTTTGCATAAGGTTCATATGAAAATATTTTCTTCATATCGTTAATATTCTATCCTTAAACATAATTATTTTTCATTCTTAAATTTGAAATCAGTTATTCGGAGCATTAGCTTACTTTCTTCCCTCCAATTCTGTTGGGTGGCAGAACTTACTGTCTGTGTGAAGTACATTCTTTCTGGTTTTTTATTATGGTTGGTTTGATGCAAATATGTCCGAATTCATGAACTAATTAGAATGTCTTAAAAAGTGGGACTTACTGTTCTTTCTTAGTGCTTAGACATACATCTTCCTTATAGTAAATTCAAATAGATTTGACTTATGCTGTAAAATAAATATAATTTAAATACATATTTTCTTTGGCTGGCATGATGGTTCACACTTGTAATCGCAGCACTTTGGCAGGCCCAGGCAGACAGATCACTTGAGCCCAGAAGTTCGAGACCAGCCTGGACAACATGGCAGACCCTATCTCTACAAATAAAAAAAAAAAAATTAGCTGGGCATGGTGGCGCAATCTGTAGTCCCACCTGTTTGTGAAACTTAGGTGGGAGGACCACCTGAACCTGGGGAGGTCAAGGCTGCAGTGAGTCAAAATTGAGCTATGGTAGTCCAGCCTGAGCAACAGAGTTGAGACCCTGGCTCTCAACGAATGAATGAATGAATCTTTTCTTGTTTGCCCTGGTAGAGCCTCAAAGATAAGAAACTGGAAGCCAGGCACAGTGGTTCACACCTGTAATCCCAGCATTTTGGGAGGCTGAGGCGGGAGGATCACCTGAGGTCGGGAGTTTAAGACCAGCCTAGACAACATGGTGAAACCTCATCTCTATTAAAAATATAAAAATTAGCTAGATGTGGTAGCGCATCCCTGTAATCCCAGCCACTCGAGAGGCTGAGGCACGAGAATTGCTTGAACGCAGGAGGTGGAGGTTGCAGTGAGCCAAGATCATGCCACTGCACTTCAGCCTGGGTGACAGAGTAAGATTCTATCTCCAAAAAAAAAAAAGAAAGAAATTGGGTCCTGATATGTTAATAAATGTAAGTATTAAGTATGTTAACTAATGGTGGAGATGCAGATGTTATTTAAATATTATATGATATTTGTAGTTGAAAGAACTAGAAGAAGAATGGGTCAAACTGCCAACAAGTGCTCCTAGACCTAATCGATTTCTTCGTTCCCAACAAGAACTAGAAGCTAAATTGGAACAACAACAGTCTGCTGGTGGAGATGCTGAAGGAGGTAAGCCAATTTTAAACACTGGTTTCTGCAAAAATTAGCAAGAACTGGCACTGCCACAAGGATTTTGTGTTCATTAGGCATATTTTGCCGGACTGCCTTTAATAAAATATAAGTTACATGTAGCTTTAATAACTCTGATCCCTTCTCTATTAAAATTTCATCAGGGTTGTGAAAGGACTGATAACTGATAAGTAAAATAATTCTAACCATTTTTAAGGTTTGTTTTGTTTTTCTCCTTGAAGGTGGTGATGATGGTGATGAGGTACTACAGATAGATGCTTATGAGCTTTTAGAAGCTGTAGAAATCCTTTCCAAACTTCCCAAAGACTTTTATGACAAAATTGTAAGTACTAGTTAAACTTCTTTCACTTTTTTCTTTCAAAATAATTACTTGAATAGAATTAGAGTACTCTGCTGAGTGCTTGCCTGGTACATCCCCTTCCCCTCCATATCTTCCCTAGCAAAGTGAGTTAGTTGCTTCTTCCTCTTTGCTCCTACACTGCTTTGTATTCCTCCCCTTTCTCCATTTTCTCCATTTTTACTGCCACTACTTTACCCCAGGATTTCTTGACCTTAGCACTGTTGACATTTTTTGTCAGTTGCCCTGTGCATTGTTTGATGTTTAGCGGCATCTCTGGCTTTTATCCACTAGATGTCAGTAATACTATCCCCCTAAGTCATGACAACCAAAAATGTCTTCAGACATTGCTAGATGTTCCCTAGGAGACACAATCATCCCCAGTTTAGAAACACAGTCTTATCCCAACCGCCACTGTAGTAGTGGGTTGTTGGTTATGTGATTGTTCTTTTCTGGTCCTTTTAATGTTGTCAGTATAGAAATTCCTCTCCTGTAATTGTGCTACTGTGAGATAGGTAGGCTAGAAATGCTTTCTATTAATGTTTTCTGTTTGATATCTGCTTACTAACATTTGCCTAGAAAATGAGAATGAAACATTTAAGGCATTCTGTTTGTTTATTATATTACTTTAGTTATAACATCTTATGAAAATACTTTTTAATATTAACAAAAATTTATATATATAACAAAATGTTCTGATTGCCTCCACAGTTTTATAATTTTTTTAAAAAATTATATATCTTTGAATTAGCAGGATGCAAGAAATAGACTTTTATTCTGCTCTCTTATTTTCTGTTACAAATGACTCATACTGTATCTTGCAGGAGGCAAAAAAATGGCAAGAGAGAAAAGAGGCCCTGGAGGCTGTAGAAGTACTAGTAAAAAACCCCAAACTGGAAGCTGGCGATTATGCAGATTTAGTAAAAGCATTAAAGAAGGTAAATATGAGGACTTTCGCACTGGTATTGTAATAACGATCAGGCCTTTGAATTTCTCATCAGTCATCTTTTTAATTACACATACATTGCCACTTAAGGAACACTACTGCTGGTATTTGAATTACAGACATACTTTTTTTTTTTTTTTTTAAAGATGATGTTTCACCATATTGGTCAGGCTAGTCTCGAACTCCTGACCTCAGATGATCCGCCCACCTCAGCCTCCCAAAGTGCTGGGATTACAGGCGTGAGCTCAGATCTACATTTTACATTATACCCGGCTCAGATCTACATTTTTAAAGGATTGTTTTAAATTACTGTTGTGGGTTAGTTTCATTTTCAATCTTTGTTTTTGGTTACTTTGACTTTAGGTATGCTATTTGATAGCTTCTATAAACCTCTAGAAAAAGAGTCTTGCTGATCTAGAACTAAATATTCCAGTTTCATAATTCTATAGGTTGAGCTATTTAAGTTAGCTCTATTTAATTGGACAAATATTAAACATGAGGATAGCAAATGATTGCACACTGCATTGTATCAGTATATAAAGTAAAGAGTATGGGATATGTGGTCAGTTTTGAAGCAGGCAAGTACTAAGTAAGAGATAAACATTTTGAGAAAATACTCTTTTGGTGTTGCTTAGGTCCAGGCAAGTTGAATGCTGCTGGTGGACATTTTTTATGTAATAACTTGTTATGAAATCTGTAAGTACAGATCAAATACAGTGGGTATGATTATAAGTGCTAAGAACAAACTCTGAAAAAATCTTGAATACAGCAAGAATGAAAACTTTGTTTTGTTTGCTTCCTCAGTCTGAAATTGCAGAGGATTAGAATGGTGAGAGGAGGAAGTTGATCTTTAATTATATGCACATCGAAGTATAGTGATTCTCATTACTCATAGTAGTTATTTTCTATTAAGCCACTGAGAACACTAAATTAGTGAATATTGAATCATTGCTTCTAAGAGAAATACAGTGTTAGGATTCTGCAACCCTTTGGTCACAGCATTTCCATAAATCAATAAATATCTTTGTTTTATTCTGTTTGGAGATACCATACCATATATTGTTGATTCATTCACACTGAACTCTTGGCCGACAGCACTATAACTCATGCTTGAACAAAGCTTTTCCTAACATGTATATTTTCTCCATAAGGCACATCAGAGCCTTTTTGCATTTAGGAATATTAGACAGCATTTCAGCACTATACTTAGGAGCCATTTTAAACAACAAAAGCACCAACAAAAAAACACAAAAATGCAAAAACATGGCACTGAATAAACCATGAAAAAGATGCTTGTTTATATTGTAAGAGCCAAAGCAAGAAGGCAGAGTGTTATCTTGTCGACCTCAGCTGGAGATGTGGACAATAGACCACACAAAATGTTCACAGCTTTGAACTTGTCGGTGAATGACTGGGAAAGTACCGTGAGTGTTGATTTTGAGATTATAAGTAGGTTTTAGCAAATATGGATTCATGAATAATGAGGATCAACTGTATATTCTAGTAGTTAACCCTCCTAGGCTTTCCTCCATTGGAACTTGGAGGCAGAGGTAAGATTTGTGAAATTTTTGTTCAGTCGTCAATTTTCCATCTTGAGGAACCACACTTGTGTAAGATAAATTAAAAGAGAATTGCCCTAGGGGAAAGAGTTTTACTGACCTGGAGCCTGAGAGAAAAGAATGGGAAGGGGAATAGGAGAGGGCATTGAGACAGGGAAAGTCAGATTCTAGTGGCGTATGAAGAAAGCTACAGATTCTCTGTCAATTCTTCCAGCATGTGATTATTATTAGAAATCTTATTGCTCTGGCACTGAATTCTCTATGTGTCAGAGAAAACCTTTTCTTTTTCCTTATCATTAATATTATATGTTTTCTACATGTATTTCCTAAGGATATTAGCTTCTCACACAAAGAGAGTTCTGTGATTTCCATTGGTATTGTGAATGTAAATATAATCTCTTGCTGTAGTATATAAAGAGAGAGAGAGCATCATGGATTTTATATTTGAGTAGACCCTTTGAGCCATATAGAAATACTGATGTCCAAATTTCATCCCAGATTCATTGAACTAGAATTTGTTGGAATGGGCTCTGACATGTTTTTGACGTCCATTTCTAGAATATATATTTAGATGCTAAATATAAAGTCTAGCATCAAAATCAAATCTGAGAGGCATTTTGGTAAGGAAAATAATCAGAACATTTATAAATGCCAATAGTAAAAAAATAAAAATAAAATGCCAACAGTGATTTCAATATAGAAATGAATGAAAAATTTTTTTCTCCATAGACTTATAGTAATGAGAGATTGTTTTTTTTCTCGAAATGGAGTCTTGCTCTGTCACCTAGGCTGGAGTGCAGTGGAGTGATCTCAGCTCACTGCAACCTCCGCCTCCCAGGTTCAAGCAGTTCTCTGCCTCAGCCTCTGGAGTAGCTGGGATTACAGGCGCCTGCCACCACACACCCAGCTAATTTTTGTGTTTTTAGTAGAGACGGGGTTTCACCATGTTGGCCAGGCTGCTCTTGAACTCCTGACTTCTCGATCCACCTGCCTCGGCCTCCCAAAGTGCTGGTATTACAGGCGTGAGCCACCGTGCCCGGCCCAGTAATGAGAGATTTAACAAAATGTTTATTAGGACCTTGATCTCATCCTCTCATAAGAAAAGTGGACTAACCATAACACAAGTTTAGAAGGGAGAACATGCTTTAGGTAGTGATTTCAATACAGAAATGAAAGGAAAATTTTTTTCTTCATAGACTTATAATAATTAGAGATTAGCAAAATGTGTTTTAGGACCCTGATCTCATTCTGTCGTAAGGAAAGTGGATTTACCATAACACAAGTTTAGAAGGAGAATATGCTTTACTTAATAAAAGGAGCAAAAGCTTTGGAGTCAAAATTGACCTGAGTTTGAATCATACAGCATTACCATTTGCTAACTACCTGACCTTAAGCACATTAATCTCTAACTTTTAGAATCTGGCTGGGTGCAATAGCTCACACCTATAATCCAAACACTTTGGAAGGCCGATGTGGGCTGATTGCTTGAGTCCAGGAGTTTGAGACCAGCCTGGGCAACATGAAGAAAACCCTCTTTCTATAAAAAATAGAAATATTAGCAGATGTGGTAGCACTTGCCTTTAGTCCCAGCTACTTGAGAGGCTGAGGTGGGAGGATTGCTTGAACCTGGGGGAGGGGGAGGTTGCATGCAGTGACCTGAGATCAAGCCAGACTCTGTCTCAAAAAAAAACAAAAGAAAATCTTTTGAAATCTGCACATTTTTTGTTGTTTTTTGTTTTTGAGGCAGGGTCTCGCTCTGTCACCCAGGGTGGAACACAGTGGTGCAATCTCAGCTCACTTCATTCAACCTTTGCCTCCCAGGTTCAAGCAATCCTCCTACCTCAGCCTCCTAAGTACCTGGGACTACAGGCACATGCCACCATGCCTGGCTAATTTTTCTATTTTTGGTAGAGACAGGGTTTTGCCATGTTGCCCAGGCTGGTCTTGAACTCCTGGGCTCAAGCAATCCTCCCTCCTCAGCCTCCTAAGGTCTTGAGATTATAAGCGTGAACCACCACACCTTGCTGCAAATCCTCAAAGTTGAAATAATAATAATACTACCTCATTGGTTTTGGGTGAAAATTAAATTTTAAAAGGATTATAAAATGCCTCCAAAATTGTGGTACCTAATTTGTTTTTTTAATAAATGTTGGTTTCTTAATCCTTATTCTTCAGCACTTAAGGAGTGCATGTAAGTGCCAAGTAGAACTTGCATGCTACAAGTTAGGACTTGTTTAATACAAAGAATCTAGAATAAAGCATTCTGCTTATGGAACATCAGATTGTAGGGACAAGATAAAATTCAAAGTAGATTGGAGGCATTACTCCTACTGGGAAAGAGTGAAAAAACAAGAGTTTGGGGGCATTTATAAATAAAGCAGCTTTCTTTTTCCTTTTTTTGTGACAAAGGCTTGCTTTGCCACCCAGGCTGAAGTGCAGTGGCGCGATCTTGGCTCACTGCAACCTCCACCTCCCAGGTTCAGGTGATCCTTTTGCCTCAGCCTCTCAAGTAGCTGGGACTACATGCATGCACCATCAGTTAATTTTTGTATAATAAAGCAGCTTTTTTGTTTGTGTGTGTGTTTGTTTAAGATGGAGTCTTGCTCTGTCGCCCAGCCTAGAGTGCAGCGGCATGTCTTGGTTCACTGCAGTCCCCACCTCCCGGGTTCAAGCAATTTTCCTGCCTCAGCCTCCTGAGTAGCTGGCATTACAGGTGCACGTCACCACACCTGGCCACTTTTTTTGTATTTTTAGTAGAGACGAGATTTCACAGTGTTCGCCAGACTGGTCTTGAACTCTTGACCTCAGGCAGTCAGCCCATCTTGGCCTCCCAAAGTGCTAGGATTACAGGCATGAGCCACCACACCTGGCTATAAAGCAGCTTTTTAACACCAACTGATTGGGCAGTGTACCACAGTAAAATCTTACCAGGAAGGAACCCAGTCATAGTCACTATCTTGTTGAATTGACATAGATGCAGCTACTACCCATGAATTTAGATAAGTGCTGGGCTTTGTGGGGTGTGTCATAGGAGGGCAGTAGTATAAACAGTGCTAGAGGAGAATCTACTCAGACTTCAAATCCAAGCTTAACGGTCATTAGATGACTGAAGTGACAGCTTCAAGGTCAGAAGCTCCCTCAGCAGAATGGTTGCAGTAGCATTCACAATTTAAAGTCCCCATTGACTTCCTGAAGGTATCTGCAGCAGTTTCTGCTGGTACTTCTTGGTTATGAATATTAGAGCTGTTGCCCTGCGGTGTCTTTCAGAGATACATTATCTTTTCATTTTCCTTGTCCCAAAACAAAGTCAGCAGACCTCTGGCTTCTCTGCCATTGTCAGGGTCACTTCCTGCAGAGTTGAACAGTGCTGACAGCCCAGACTGCCACTACTGGATAGTGAGTAATTCGATGTTTTGGTTTTATCTGTGTTTTGTTAGTGGAATTTTAAGATAGAAGACTAAACATAATGAAGGGAAGCTCCCAAATTCGATACAATGAAAGAATTTTTCCTCTCTTGTAGGAAATAAAATTGGTCATATATTAGCTTAAGAGCTTTCAGAGTTGTTGTTGTTGTTGTTTTTTTCTTTTCTTTTTTTGAGACAGAGTCTCGCTCACATCACAGGCTGGAGTGCAATGGCACAATCTCAGCTCACTACCTCTGCCTCCCAGGTTCAAGCGATTCTTCTACCTCAGCCTCCCAAGTAGCTGGGATTACAGGCGCCCGCCACCAGGCCTGGCTGATTTTCATGTTTTTAGTAGAGACAGGGTTTTACCAAGTTGGTCAGGCTGGTCTCAAACTGCTGACCTCAGATGATCCACCCGCCTCAGCCTCCCCAAGTGCTGAGATTGCAGGTGTGAGCCACTGCACCCGGCCTCTGAGTTTTTTGAGAATAAAATTTAAATACCCTTCTACAAGGCTGTGACTGTTTTGTTTTCCTTTTTTTCCCCCTTTGTAGGTTGTTGGAAAGGACACCAATGTCATGTTGGTGGCTTTGGCAGCAAAATGTCTTACTGGCCTGGCTGTTGGGCTAAGGAAGAAATTTGGACAGTATGCAGGACATGTAAGTAACACTCCTTTTTAGATACAGAACAACAAAGTTTATCAAAAATGGCAAACCTAGTTTGCTGTATGCTTTAAAACAACTCCTTGGCATAGATGTGTACATACTGTACAAAGTAAATTTCTCTCTGTTTCATTAATCAGCATAGATTCTTATAAATTTCAGTAGATGTCAGTTATAACAAAATTTATAGGCCTTATGTAGAAAGTCAGGCACTAGGCCTAATAAAGTACTTAGTTGAGTTGATTTATTTGCTAATTCCTTATTTACTTATTAGTATCTTGCTTTGTTCTTACAACATTATACACATTACAACAAGATAAAACTTGTAATGACCAGGACCAGAATGAAAACGAGAGTAGGAAAGGCAATATAAAACTATGAATGTAAAACTGTGAGGTTAATTTATAAAATGTGTTTTATAGTGTTTTCCTATTTTAATATATAATTTACTTATATATTTGAGACATTTTATATAGGTTACAATGTTAAATATTTTATATAGGTGATGCCTGTTTAACTTATTCAAAGAAAATCTTTCTGGAGACATTTGTTGACTATACTGTTTGTTTAAGTTTGTTTCCAATCAAATTTGGTAACAATTTTAATTAATTAAGATATTTTCTTGGCTTATTAGTGGCATTAAGGAAAAAAAAAAAAGATATTTTCTGGCTGGGCACAGTGGCTCATGCCTATAATCCTAGCACTTTGGGAGGCTGAGGTGGGTGGATCACCTGAGGTAAGGAGTTCAAGACCAGCCTGGCCATCATGGTGAAACCCCATCTCTAAAAACTAAAAATAAAAACAATAAAAAGATATTTTCTTTAACTGACATCTGTCAGTGGCCTCTAAATCTGGTCTGAATTACTAAGAATGGTTCAGCATCCTAGAAATTGACCCTATTGATCTTTAGAGTTTAGCTTGCTAGCCACTTTTATCATTTGATTCCCTAGGTTGACTTAGAATTTTCCTAATAGTCCCTAGTCATGTGTCCATTTTATGTTATGAAGCTAATACCTAGCCTCACATGAGCTATGGTATTTGGAGCTTGCTTACTCATAGCATTAAAAATAATCTCAGAGAACTTAATTGAAGAAAAAGAAGACACTACCAAATAAAAATAAATCATGACTGGCTTGTTACTAGGGAAATAAAAATAGTCTATAAAACCCTTAGATATGTAAATCATAAATTGAAACAAATTTAAAATCAATATTTTTATAGCAATCAATATACAATATCTGTGTATATACCATTGGTTTATTAACTAGCTTTCAGTCAAGTTTGTGTTACTTAGTGGAATATTTTACACTTTTGTATTGGGAATAATTTTTCAAGATAGAGACAATTTTTTTTTTCCTAAACCTCTTAAATACCAGTCCAGAGAATAGTTTTTTTTTTTTTTTTTTTGAGACAGGGTCTCACTTTGTCACCCAGGCTGCAGTGCAGTGGCGCCATCTCTGCTCACTGCACCCTTAACCTCCTAGACTCAGGTGAACCTCCCACCTCAGTCTCCCGAGTAGCTGGGACTTCAGGCACACCCACCATGCTTGACTATTCTTTGCATTTTTGGTAGAGATGGGGTTTTGCCATCTTGCCCAGGCTGGTCTCGAACTCCTGGGTCTCGAACAATAGAGAACAAAGTCTCTATTGTTTTATAGTTTGAGGTCTCTCCTGCCTTAATACTATAATATACACAATGTTTGGTATCAAGCATGTTAGTGACTTTATTTTCTTTCAGTGATTACAAACTGTCTTTTTGGCAATATTTATAAAAGTGAACTTTAGCCTCATAGACATTAAAATATCTTGATTTTCAATTTATAACTTTCTAGTATTAAAAAATCTTATATTTTTCCATGGGAACCATCGTCCTTGGTCTATACCAAGTAGTCTATAACCACTTCTGTGAAATCTTGAAAACAAGTTTTTCTCTTTTTTTGGATGCCATTGAGCTTTGCCCTGTCTTTTGGACCTTAGAAATTTTCTTCCCCAGCCTGGGCAACATGGAGAAACCCCTGTCTCAATAAAGAATAAAATAAAAAATTACATTTACAGGGAAGTGGCTAAGAAATTAAGAATTAAAAAATCAGCAGGTGTGGTGGCATATACCTGTAGTCCTACCTACTCAGGAGGCTGAGATGAGATTACTTGAGCCCAGGAGGTTGAGGCTGCAGTGAGCCCTGTTCACACCTTTGAACTCCCACCTGGGTGACAGAGCAAGACCCTGTAAGGTGCAGAGGCAGCAAATAGGTTGAGAAGCATTGCCATAGTGAGAGGAGAGAATGAGAATTCTTCATTCTAAGATTCTTTATCCTTCAAGAAAGGAAATGACTTTTTATTCCACTTAAATATTTGCTTTATTGTTTTGTTTGGGTGGAGACAAGGTGGTTTTTTTAGGCAGCGATTTCATGAGATAAAATTTACGTATTATAAAATTTACCCTCTTAAATTCATTTTAGAATATTCATAATGTTAGGTAACCATCAGCACTATTTAATTCCAGAACACTTTCATCACCCCAAAAAGAAACCCCTTGCCCATTAACAGTCACTCCCCATGCTGCTCCCTGCTCTTGACTTTGGCAACCACTAATCTACTATTTTGACTCTAAGGTTTTGACATTTCATGTAAATTGAATCATCATACAATACGTGGTCTTTGTGACTGCTTTTTTTTTTTTTTTTTTTGAAACGGAGTCTCGCTCTTGTTGCCTAGGCTGGAGTGCAATGGCGTGATCTTGACTCACTGCAACCTCCGCCTCCCAGGTTCAAGCAATTCACCTGCCTCAGCCTCCTGAGTAGCTGGGATTACAGGCATCTGCCACCATGTCCAGCTCATTTTTTTTGTAGTTTTGCTAGAGATGGGCTGATCTCGAACTCTTGACCTCAGGTGATCCACCCACCTCGGCCTCCCGAAGTGATAGGATTACAGGCGTGAGCCACCTCACCTGCCCAATTGCTTTTTTTTGTAAAGGACAAGGTCTTGCTGTGTTGCCCAGGCTGCAGTACAGTGGGGCAATCACAGCTCACTGCAGCTTTGACCTCCTGGCCTCAAGTGTTCCTCCCAGCTCGGCATCTCAAGTAGCTGGGACCACAGGCACACATCACACCACACCTGGCTAATTTCGTTTGTTTATTTTAGTAGAGACAGGGTCTCACTCTGTTGCCCAGGCTGGTCTTGAACTCCTGGCCTCAAGCCACCTGCCTCAGCGTCCCAGAGTGCTGGGATTTCAGGCATGAGTCTCTTCACCCAGCTTGTGGCTGGCTTTTTTTTTTTTTTTTTTTTTTTTTTACTTAGCATACTGTTTTTAAGGTTCAGCCATATACTAGCATATTCCTTTTTGTACATCATTCCTTTTTGTTGCTGAATAATGTTCTAGCCATTCACTTTTACAGGTTGTGCCAACCATTTTGGAGAAATTCAAAGAGAAGAAACCTCAAGTGGTACAAGCCCTGCAGGAGGCAATTGATGCAATTTTCCTTACTGTAAGTTGACAGCATGAGTTCGTAGTTATCGGAAGTAAATTTTGTCAATATAATATTTTGATTGTTCTTTATAATTGAGAAAAGCTCATTAACCACATTTTCTTTCCAAAGACCACACTACAGAACATCAGTGAGGATGTTTTAGCAGTAATGGATAATAAAAATCCGACCATCAAGCAGCAGACATCTCTTTTTATTGCAAGAAGTTTCCGACACTGCACTGCTTCTACCCTGCCAAAGAGCTTGCTAAAGCCCTTTTGTGCTGCACTACTTAAGGTATAGACTCTCTTTGAAATTGGGAGAATATTTTATATCTAGGCAAGATTTTTTCCTGCTAATTATGTACAGTAACTACTTGACTTTCAGACTGTAGAGGTTATAACCTTTTGATCATAGAGGAGCAGACCCTTTGCAGCTTGGAAACTGAATCCAAATTCTCGTAACTATGTTCCTCTTCTTGAAAGAAAGCACAAGTTAGTGTTAAGATTCCATTAACTGTTAAACATTTTGTTTCTTACTTGGCCCATATACTAGTGTTCAGCTGGATCTGGCCAAGCATAAACATCAAATTTGAAATATTTGAAGATCATTTGGGAGTGGGTCATTTTAGATAGAGGGTAAGAGGAAAAGGAAGCACTTATTTGCTAAATGAAATACCAAGGGTTTCCTTAACCCAGAAAGATTTTTTTTTTTTTTTGGAGATGGAGTCTAGCTCTGTCACCCAGGCTGGAGTGCAGTGGCACAATCTCGGGTCACTGTAACCTCCGCCTCCCAGGCTCAAGCAATTCTCCTGCTTCAGCCTCCTGAGTAGCTGGGATAACAGGCGCCTGCCACCACGCCCAGCTAGGTTTTGTATTTTAGTAGAGACTGGCTTTCACCATGTTGGCAAGGCTGGTCTCGAACTCCTGACCTCAGCCTCAGCCTCAGCCTCAGCCTCCCAAAGTGCTGGGATTACAGGCATGAGTCACCGTGCCAGGCCCAGAAAGAATTTTTGAAAGAGTAACTGTCAGTTGGCATAAGGAAAGCTACACTTAGCTTCAGTAAATTGTAAGAAGCAAATTCTTTATGCAGCAACCATCAATCTGAATTAAAGTGAGTAATGCCAATTAAATAAATAAATAATAAAACAAACAATAAATAAAGTGAGTAATACCTAAAATACCTTACATTAATATCATTTTGCTTACTTCTGGATTATAGCACATCAATGATTCTGCTCCTGAAGTCAGAGATGCTGCATTCGAAGCATTGGGTACTGCTTTGAAGGTGGTTGGTGAGAAAGCAGTAAACCCATTCTTAGCTGATGTGGACAAACTCAAGCTTGATAAGGTAGGTTAGTTAGATGGTAATGGAGTGTACTGAAATTGGACAACAGGCGTGTCTCTTTGCATCATAGCTTTGTCTCTTGGCAATTAGAGAGTACTGGTATTCTTTTGATCAGAATTTTTTGATTTTTTAAAAAATTGCCATTTATAGAAGGAAAGAATGCATAATTGAAACAAATTTTGGAGGATGCTCTCTAGTACTTTGGTCTTAATTTTGTCTGTTCTGTTTTATTAAGAAAAAAAAATACTGACTTCACCTCAGGAAATGTATTTCATTCTCCACTGGTAGCTCAGACCTGGAGTTTGAAACATAGCTTTTGAAATTTAAGTTTCATTCTAGGCTATGATGGTCATAATAGTAGAAATATCTTTCAAATTATAAGCAAAAAAATGCTGAGTGACCAGTCTGTAGAGAAGGCGGAATCAGTTCCATGAGATAAATTTATTTCTAAAATCCAGAAAATTACCTTTCTATATGTGAAGGCTTCCATTAAAAATTGTGTTCATTTTAAATTTATTGTATTTCTAACTTGTAAAGAAATAAAATGTAAGATTAATATCTTACATATGCCTATCTACTGCGAGGAAAGTGTGGATAATTTATCTTTGTTGAGAAGGAAATGTTTTCTCTGAATTTTTTTTTTTTTTTTTTTTTGACAATGGAGTCTTACTCTGTTGCCCAGGCTAGAGTGCAGTGACACAATCTCAGCTCACTGCAACCTCTGCCTCCTGGGTTCAAATGATTCTTGTGCCTCAGCCTCCCAAGTAGCTGAGATATAGCCACCCACCACCATGCCCAGCTAATTTTTTTGTATTTTTAGTAGAGGCGGGGTTTTACCAGGTAGGCCAGGCTGGTCTCAAACCTCTGACCTCAAGTGATCCACCCACCTCGGCCTCCCAAAGTGTTGGGATTACAGGCATGAACCACCTCGCCCGGCCATTTCTCTGAATTTGTATGTGTAGTTGTGGTTTAGAAATGTAATAATGTAGTGGTTGTATTTTTCAAAGTTAAGCTTAATGATGTTCATCTCACTTTCATTCTCCAGATCAAAGAATGTTCAGAAAAGGTAGAACTGATACATGGTAAGAAATCTGGACTAGCTGCTGATAAGAAGGAATTCAAACCTGTGCCTGGAAGGACTGCTGCTTCAGGAGCTGCAGGAGATAAGGACACAAAGGACATTTCCGCACCCAAACCAGGACCTCTAAAAAAGGCACCTGCTGCTAAGGTTAATAGATGATTTAAAAATAGAATTTAATAAGGAAGGGTCCAAGTCTCAGGTTCATGGCTGTTCCTCTAAAATTATTTTGTTTGAGAAATGAATTCATTGGCCACATTGAAAATACAGCAGAAAATCTGTTAATGAAGATAGGATATTCCAGCAATAAATTTGGCTATTTAAAGAATTTGATAGAGATAAAAATGGTAGCGAAGGTATGGAAGTTTGTTTTGTCAATTTAACATAAAATTTACTATCTTAACTATTTCTAATGTGCAGTTCAGTAATACTAAATGTGTTTATAATGTTGCGCAATGTCACCACCATCCATCACTGTAATGCTTTTCATGTTTTAACACTGAGACTCTGTTATCATTTAAATTACCTCCCATTCTCACCCTCTCCCATCCCCTTCTTTCTGCTTCTATGAATTTGACTACTTTGTTTTTATTTTTTATATTGTTTTAGAGACAAGGTCTTGCTCTGTTGTCCAAGCTGGAGGGGAGTGGTGCGATTATAGCTCACTGCAACTTGGAACTCCCAGGATCAAGTGGTCCTCCCCATTCAGCCTCCCAAGTAGCTAGAACTACAGGGACTTGCCACCATACCCAGCTGATTTTAAAAAATTTTTTATAGTGACAGGGCCTTGCTGTGTTGTCCAGACTAGTCCTGAACTCCTGGCCACAGGTGATCCTCCTGCCTTGGCCTCCCAAAGTTCTGGGTAGAGACTCAGAAGTGGAATTGTTGGATCATATGATAATTCTATGTTTAGTTTTTTAAGGAGCCACCACGCTGTTTTTTTATAACACCTATACACCATTTTACATTTCTACCAATAGTGCACAAGGGTTCTAATTTCTTTATATCCTTGCTAATAACTCCACATCCTTGCTAATGGATATGAGGTGCTATTGTAGTTTTGATTTGCATTTCCTGGATGATTAGTGTTGTTGAGCATTTTTTGTTATTAATTTTAATTTTGATTTTTGAGACAAGGTCTCGCTGTGTCTCCCAGACTGGAGTGCAGTGGTGCAATCATAGCTCACTGAAACCTCGAACTCCTAGGCTCAAGTAATGCTACCAAACTGCTGAGGTTACAGGCATGAGCCACTGAACCTGGCCTTGAGCATATTTTCATGTGCAGTTGGCAATCTGTAGATCTTCTTTAGAAAAATATCTACTCAAGTCCTTTGCCCATTTTCGAATTGGGTTGTTTTGAGACAAGGTCTCACTGTTGCCCTGGTTGGAGTGCAGTGGCACAATCAGCTTACCTTCCAGGCTCAAGCAGTCCTCCTACCCTAGCCTTTCAAGTAGCTGGGACCACAGGCATGTGCCATCACGCACAGATGATTTTTTATTTTTTAATTTTTTTATAGAGACAGGGGTTTCACTGTGTTGCCCAGGCTGGTCTCAAACTCCTAGGCTCAATGAATCCTCCCGCCTCGGCCTCCCAAACTTTTGGGATCACAAACGTGAGCCACCACACCCAGCCTCATGATGCTTTTGCCCTCTGTTTTGTTCTAAAGATTTTATAGTTTTACGTCTTACATTTATGTCTTTATTTTGACTTAATTGTTATATACAGTATCCAACTTCATTCTTTTTGCATGTGGGTATTCAGTTTTCCCAGCACCATTTGTTGCATAGACTGTCCTTTCTCCATTGAACAGTCTTGGTACTCTTGTCAAAAATCATTTTACTGCATATGCAAGGGAAGACTTTTTTATTTTATTTTATTTTTTTCCTGAGGCAGAGTCTTGCTCTGTTTCCCAGGCTGGAGTACAGTGGCATGATCTTGGCTCACTGCAGCCTCCGAATCCTGGGTTCAAGAGATTCTCTTGTCTCAGCCTCCCAAGTAGCTGGGATTACAGGCACCCGCCACCATGCCCGGCTAATTTTTTTTTTTTTTTTTTTTTGAGACAGAGTTTCGCTCTTGTTGCTCAGGCTGGAGTGGAATGGCATGGTCTCGGCTTACCACAACCTCCACCTCCCATGTTCAAGTGATCCTCCTCCCTCAGCCTCCCAAGTACCTGAGATTACAGGCATGAGCCACCACACCTGGCTGATTTTGTATTTTTAGTAGAGATGGGGTTTCTCCACGTTGGTCAGGCTGATCTTGAACTCCCGACCTCAGGTGATCCGCCTGCCTCGGCCTCCCAAAGTGCTGAGATTACAGGTATGAGCCACCATGCCCGGCCAGTTTTTTTCTATTTTTAGTAGAGATGGGGTTTTGCCATGTTAGCCAGGCTGGTCTTGAACTCCTGACCTCAGTTGATCTGCCTGCCTCAGCCTCCCAAAGTGCTGGAATTACAGGCATGAGCCATCACGCCTGACTGGGAGGAGTATATTTTAAAGGATCAGAAAGTATCATTAAATAATGAAATAAAATGTGGCAACACACTTAACATTAATAACTAGTAACACCAACTTGGTCACTTTACTAATAATGCTGATGGATCACATCACTGAGTCTCCATGCCAGTCCAGGTCTTTCACCTTTGTACAGTGTAAAGTGGGGGAAATGCCCAGTGGCATTCATGGCCTCCTTTTAATGAACCCATATCCTGTAGATTCTCTTAAGTGTGAGAGTTATCTGCTGCAGATGCAAAAAGTTTAACTCTCCTTCCCCATGCCAGCCCCATCTTGAACCACTTAGAATGGATTTAGGGGAAGGGAACTGATATTTAGTGAGCATCATCTTGTGAAGCACTTCACTTTTATAATGTCATTTAATCATTATAACAACTCTTGAGGTAGGTATTCATTATCCTTGTTTTTCCAAAAAATGAAACTGAGACTCAGTGAGTTTGTGTCCTACACATGCTCTGATATTTTTATTGTTCATTTGTTTGTTTGCTGTCTCCCCACATCATATTGTAAGCTTTTAAAGGATAGAGATCTTGTCACTGCTTGATCTTCTATAATAGTTTCTGGCATATAGTAGGGACTGGGCAAATGTTTGTGGAATACATAGAGTGACAGAACTGGTATTTATCTGAAGTATCTCTAGTTACAGACTCTGCACTTTTTTTCATCTTATGCTCTCTCCTCGGCATTCTAGAACAGGAAATTGGCAGCTATTTTCTCCTTTCTCATTAGTTCCTGTTTCTCTGGACGGTGACCTGGACCCAAAATTTTAAAAGATGTGTCCAGAATTTCTTTCTGTAACCCACTTTACTCTTACCTCTTTAAACACTTCCATGTTCATGCTGGCTGACCTTCTCGTATGAGGAATTCTCTTAAAAATTAAAATGGTGGGAGCAACCTCCTTCTATTTCCATTTTGAAAAGATAAGTAGGACAGTATCAGTACCTAAGCCACTGAGCCAGCTAGCATGTAGAATGATAAATCTGTCTTGTCTGTTTTTTTTTGGTTTGTTTTTTTGTGTCTTTTTTGGGGGGAGGGAGATGGAGTCTCCTTTGTCGCCCAAGCTCGAGTGCAGTGGCACGATTTCAGCTCACTACAACCTCTGCCTCCCAGTTTCAAGTGATTCTCTTGCTTCAGCCTCCCAAGAACCTGGGATTATAGGCGCCTGCCACCATGCCTGGCTAATTTTTGTATTTTTGGTAGAGATGAGGTTTCACCAGGCTGGTCTCGAGCTCCTGACCTCAAATGATCCACCTGCCTCGGACTCTTAAAATGCTGGTATTACAGGCATAAGCCACTGTCCCTAGCCTCGATAAATCTGTCAGTTAATAAATAAAAATTTATGTCTGTTGGCCGGGCATGGTGGCTCACACCTGTAATCCCGGCACTTTGAGTGGCTGAGGTGGGCAGATCATGAGGTCAAGAGATCGAGACCATCCTGACCAACATGGTGAAAACCCATCTCTACTAAGTATAAAAATCAGCTGCGCATGGTGGTGTGCGCTTGTAGTCCCAGCTATTTAGGAGGCTAAGGTAGGAGAATTACTTGAACCTGGGAGATGGTGGTTGCAGTGAGCCAAGATCGTGCCACTGCACTCCAGCCTGGTGACAGAGTGAGACTTCATCTCAAAAAAAAAATTTATGTCTGTTAACAACAACAATAAAAAGAATAGTAGGAGATTTGTTATTTGAAGTATCTCTCTTTGTAGAGAATGCTATTACAGAGAAGGATCCAGAAGAAGTATTCTAGTTAACCAAAGAGTACAGAATTTTCCATTTTTAGGGTTAGAATGCAAATCCCTTTGTGGGGTTATATGAACCAGCAAAACCATACTGTCGACATGACATGGCAAGCATTACAGGTTTCCATTTAGTTTAAACAATAGCATCCTCAGTTTTGCTAACTACAACTTAAAATATTGCAATATATTCAAGATAACATTGGTTTCAAAACAAGTCTGGATGTTGAAGACTAATTTGGTCCTCTGTCATTGTATCTTTTCTTTTTAGGTTTCGGGCGTTTCATAACAAATATCCAAAATAGGTAGAAGGAACAATGTGAACGATGATGTATGTTGCCATAATATAGTTATTACCGTTTACTGTGTACCTTGTGATATACTATTTTCTTGTGACTCTCCCCCCACCCTGCTGCCGGCCGTACATATTCTGCTTTTGTATCTTGGGACTTTTCAAAACTGGAGTGGAATGAATTTATTTATTTATTTTGAGACAGGGTCTCACTCTGTCAGGCAGGCCAGAGTATGGTGGCACGATCATGGCTCACTGCAGCCTGAACCCCTGGGCTCAAGCAGCCCTCCCACCTCAGCCTCCCAAGTAGCTAAGACTATAGTCATACATCAACACATCTGGCTAATTTTTTCGTATTTTTTGTAGAGGTGGAGTTTTGCCATACTGCCCAGGCTGGTCTCAAACTCCTGGGCTCAAAGGATCCTCAGCCTCCCAGAGTGCTGGGATTACAGGTGTGAACTACAACACTCAGCTACATGGGAGGCTGAGGTGAGAGGATCGCTTAATTCCAGGAGGTTGAGGCTATAGTGAGCTGTGATCAGGCTACTGCACTCCAGCTTGGATGACAGAGCAAGACCCTGTCTCAAAAAAACTAACAAACAAACAAAAAAAAACGTAAAAAAAATAAATAAAGGCATCAGGATGTTATCCTCAAATTAATTTATAAATGTATAATTTCAGGCCATAACTTTTGTTTCATTTATCTCATTAATTCTGAATTTGAGTTTTTAATATGAGGTCTACAGATTATCCCATGAGTGGTCTTCAGGGGTTCTGTCTGACTTTGAAACTGCTAATTTTATAGGTACAAAAATGTTTATTTTAGGGTAATCCCTCATTTTAATCAATTTTTAAGGGAGTGTGTGACTCAAAAAAAGTTCAGAAACCACTGTTTTAAGCTGGTTGTAATCCTAGCAGTTTGGGAGGCCAAGATGGGAGGATCACTTGAGGCCAGGAATTTGAGTCTAGCCCGGGTAACATGGTAAAACCCTGTCTCTACAAAAAAAAAGCATTTTTTTAATTAGCCAGGTACAGTAACACATGCCTGTGGTCCCAACTACACAGCAGGCTAAGGCTGGAAGGAAGATGCCTTGAGCCCAGGAGGTTGAGCCTGTAGTGAGCCATGCTTATGCAACTGCATTCTAGTCTCAACAACAAAATGAGAAACTGTCTCAAAAAAAAAAAAAAAAAATTCCACTATTTTAAATCCTTAAGTGGTTTAATTTTTATTTTTTAAATTGTTTTTAGGCTGGTGGGCCACCAAAGAAGGGGAAACCAGCTGCACCAGGAGGAGCAGGGAGCACTGGAACCAAGAACAAGAAAGGACTGGAGACCAAAGAAATAGTGGAGCCTGAGCTCTCGGTCAGTGTTACATACTGAGCCTGGAACTCATGAACCGTGTAGAGTGAGACCTATGAGAAGATTGGAGTTCTTTGCTGGATTCTACAACATACAGTTAATTGATATCTTTTAGCTTATTGAAACTGCCTTGGAGAATCTCCTTTGTCGTAGTATAATAGAATCCTCAGAAACTGTTGCATACCTGTGGGAGTATTCTTTTAGTTTTGGCTGGATTATGTTTACATTCTTGTTATCTGTTCCCTTAAGCAATTCCTAATTCTAATATGTGTTTGTATTTTACAGATAGAAGTATGTGAAGAAAAAGCTTCAGCTGTCCTTCCCCCTACCTGTATACAGTTTCTTGACAGCAGCAACTGGAAAGAAAGGCTGGCTTGTATGGAAGAGTTCCAGAAGGTAGTGCATAGGAATGAATTGAGTGTGAAAGAAAATTAGATTTTATGGAAGCAGTGAAATTGACGAATGAAGGATTTGTCCTAACTGCTGTGTTTTATAACCAGTGAACACATTTCATGGCATTAAAGATAAGGTGGGACTTTTTATTTCCCACCTTAGTAGTTGTATAGTGTTTGCTATCTTTAAACATCAGTATTCTTTGGCCTCTATAAGCTCAAGATTTAATACTTGGAAAATTAGATTCTTATTCTGACTTATAAGGCTTAGATTATTATTATTATTATTATTTTTTTGAGAAGGAATCTTGCTCTGTCACCCAGGTTGGAGTGCAGTGGCACAATATCGGCTCACTGCAACCTCCGCCTCCGAGGTTCAAGTGATTCTCCTGCCTCATCCTCCCTAGCTGGGATTACAGGCACTGCCACCATGCCTGGCTAATTTTTTGTATTTTTAGTAGAGACAAGGTTTCACCATGTTTGCGAGGATGGTCTCGATCTCCTGATCTCATGATCTACTCGCCTGGGCCTCCCAAAGTGCTGGGATTACAGGCGTGAGCCACCGTGCCCAGCCAGATTAATTTTTTAATTATGGTACTTGCTTATAAACTTCCTAGGCAAATAGGTCTCTCTACTTAAACCACCCTTCATCCAGTTCTCTTTTTTCCCGTTTATCGTCATGGTTCCTTGGTAGAATGAACATTATCCATTGGAATGAAAACCACTCAAAAATCAGTATTGGAAAGGAACATGGCAGTTCATTTTGGCAAATACTGGGTAATTCTAATGAGGAAGGGTAAGGAGAAACTGCAAGAGCACTGGAACTTAAGGCAGAAGCCTTCCAGTCCTGTATCTGCTGCTCATTGGGTTTAGATCTGAATTTGTGCATCTTTGATATTTAATACTTTAGAACTTCGAATCTATTCTGCTTTGATGTCTTTAGGAAAATCAAGTAAGAGAAAATGTATATAAGCAGTTTCTGCCACACACTAGCAAATGAAAACTATTAGTTTGCATGGAGCAAACTATTTGTGAATTTCTGAAATGTGAGATAGTTTCATTGATACTAATTTAACAGCCATATACCAAGCCATACATAAGAAATAAAGCATTATAGACATAAACACACAAAGAAATAAAGCAACAGCAGAAACTGTATAAGCTTCCTCAGTAACCCTCCTCAGTTCTATTCCACTCCTTCCTTCAGAGGTAACCGCTTACTTGACTTTGGTATTTACTCTTCCTTTGGAACTAACCTTTAACACCCATATTCTCTTATTTTTTTACTTCAAGGCTGTTGAGCTAATGGACCGAACTGAAATGCCATGCCAGGCATTAGTGAGGATGCTAGCCAAGAAACCTGGATGGAAAGAAACTAATTTTCAGGTATTTTAAAATGTGAGATTTAATGTCTTTTATTGAAATAATTTACATTGCATCATCCCGTGGAGTAATACAGCGGTGTAGTTTTGGTAATGATTTTTAATCAACAGTGGAGTGTGTGCATTTTGATTGAACAGATAACTACAGTTGACTCTTGAACAATGTGAAGATTCGTGGCACTATCCCTTGTGCAGTTGAAACTTTACATATAACTCTGGACTCCCCAAGAACTTAACTACTAATAGCCTACTGTTGCCAGAAACCTTACTGATAGCATTGTCAATTTACACATATTTTGTATGTTATATGTATTGTATGTTCTTTTTTTCCTTTTTTCTTTTATTTCATTGTAATATATAATATGTTGTATATTCTTACAATAAAGTAAGCTAGAGAAAAAAATGCGATTAAGAAAATCCTAAAGAAGAGAAAACATTTACGACTTAAGTGGCAATGGATCATCATAAAGGTCTTCAGTTCTCATCATCTTCATGTTGAATAGGCTGAGAAGGAGAAAGAGTAAGAGGAAGGGTTTGTCTTGGTGTTTCAGGAGTAGCAGAGGCAGAAGAAGATCCATGCATAAGTGGATCTTTGCAGTTCAAATCCATGTTGTTCAAGGATCAACTGTATAACTTTATATAATTAGGGATTTATATATGTCTGAATATTTAAATGTATATACATATACATATAATTTTTATAATTTAGATATATGTATTTTTTCTTCTCATTTTTAGGCCTAAACGGCTTCTAGTCTAATCTTTACATATTCAAGGGAGAAATAAACAGTGAGATAGCTTTTTTTATTTGATGGAATAAAAAATAAGTACAGTCTTTAAATTGCCAATGAAAATTTACCACATAATCAATTTTATACCCTCATTAACTAATAATAGAGCTGAAATTTAGCAGTACCAAGTTATTAGTCTAAGTAGTAAGTATGGGAAAGTGCTATTGGAAGGAAAATGAGAAAAAATTTCCCTCTCTTTTTCTGGATGTATATAAAATAGACCTTGGCCAGGCGCGGTGGCTCATGCCTGTAATCCCAGAACTTTGGGAGCCTGAGACAGGTGGATCACCTGAGGTCAGGAGATCCAGACCATTCTGGCCAACATAGTGAAACCCCGTCTCTACTAAAAATAATAAAATTAGCCAAGCGTGGTGGTAGTGGCCTGTAATCCCAGCTACTAGGGAGGCTAAGGCAGGAGAATCACTTGAACCCAGGAGCTGGAGGTTTCAGTGAGCTAAGATTGTGTCACTGCACTCCAGCCCTGGGCAATAGAGTGAGATTCTGTCTCAAAAAAAAAAAAAATAGGCCTCATGCTAAACAAACTTGAAATGTGTCAGGTTTATTTTTGGCATCTTGCTAGTCTCTTTTTGGTTTCTCTTCTGCTGCCACCTCTTGTGTTCCCTCTAGGATGTTTAGCTCCCTTATATACTGTGTTTCCCTTAGATTGTGTTACATAGCACCTTATCTGTATAGGCCAGCTCCACAAAGGCTAAATATTCTAAAAGATTCTTGAGGTGCCTCCCCGCTGCCCTTTTCTTTTTTTTTTCTTTTTTTTTTTTTTTTTTTTTTTTTGAGAAAGGGCTTCACTCTGCTGTCCAGGCTGGAGTGTGATGGTACAAACATGGCTCATGGCTCACTGCAGCATTGACATCCCAGGCTTGGCCAGATGTGGTGGCTAATGCCTATAATCCCAGCACTTTGGGAGGCCAAGGCAAGTGAATCACTTGAAGCCGAGAGTTCAAGACCAGCCTGGCCAACATGGTGAAACCCTGTCTCTACTAAAAATACAAAAATTAGCTGGGCATGTTAGCACATACCTGCTACTCAGGAGACTGAGGCAGGAGAATCACTTGAACCTGGGAGGTGGAGGTTGCAGTAAGCCGAGATCACATCATTTGCACTGCAGCTTGGGTGACAGAGAGAGACTGTCTCAAAACAAAACAAAACAAACAAACAAAAAACCTTGCACACATCCCAGACTCAAAAGATCCTCCCACTTCAGTCTCCCGAGTAGTTGGGACTACAGGCATGCATCACTACACCTTGCTAATTTTTTTCTCTAATTCGTAGACTCTCTCCTTGGTTAACTTAATGACAAGCTAACAACTAGACAGATTTTCTTAAATGCCTTGAACCAATATAATATGTCTCCCACCCTCTGCCAAGGAGGGGGGGTGTGTGTGTGTGTTGGGACATGCCAGAGATACTCAGGCACTTTATAGCTTTACCTTAGATTTTTTAAGCAAGATCTGAAGGTCAGTCAGAGATCCGAGATTAGGGCCATTTTCAGTTTTTTTTCTAGGCATACACACAGCCTTGAATATGCACACAACCTCCTAGATTGTCGGAGTCCTTGGTGGACATCTTATTCTCTAGATCATTTTATGTTTTTGACTAAGCTGGTTTGCCCCAACTGGTATTGTGGCCTTACACAGCCCTGATGTTAGATGTTAAACAGTTGCCACTCATTGTTTTCAGCAAAATCCCCGAGGGTAGGGCTTTCCCACTGAGCTAGCCAGAGTCCCATCAAATAACAGGTTCTTCTAATGGAACTTTTCTAGGAGGCTGTCAGATAAGACAGTCCTTTGGGTAAAAACTTTCTGAGGAGGTCCACACATAAGCTGTCCCCACACCTGCCAGTGGCTGCAGAGCTCTAGGTTTTCACAGTTGCCATGTTTGTAAGACTTCAAGTTTTGAAGGCTGCTATGGAGCTGGAAGAAAAGGAACAAAGCAAGTTAAATCACCAGAAAACTCACTCTTCTTACTGAAATTCAGCAGCTTTTTAAAAAATGGTTCTTGTATTGTTACAAGCCTTTTAAAATTTTTCAGAATTGTGAAATAAGTTGATTTTGATTGTTTTTGCCAGTGTTCTACATTGCTTTTAAAGAAGATCAGTTTTTCAGAGATATTGACTCCACAATTTTGAAGTCTCACCCAAGAACATTTCTTTGGTTTGTTTTTTGGTTTGGGGTTTTAAAAAAAATTTTTTAATTTTTATTTTTTCACATGCCTGCTATGTCAAATTTTGGGGGTTTTTTCAGACACGGTCTTACTCTGTTGCCCAGACTAGAGTACAGTGTTGTGAACGTGTCTCACTGCAGCCTCAGCCTCCTGGGTTCAAGTGATCCTCCCACTTCAGCCTCCCAAGTAGCCGGGACTACAGGTGAGGGCCACCACACCCAGCTAATTTTTGTACTTGTAGAACTGGGATCCCTCCATATTGACTAGGTTGGTCTTGAACTCTTGGGCTCAAGCAGTCCTCTCACCTCAACTTCCCAAAGTGCTACGATTGCAGGCATGAGGCAGGCAATAATCACATTTTAAAAGAGGATGCTTGTGTGACCAGGCACAGTGGCTCACACCTGTAATCCCAGCACTTGGGGAGGCTGAGGTGATATCCACTTGAGATCCACTAGAGGTCAGGAGATCGAGACCAGCCTGGCCAACATGGTGAAACCTCATCTCTACTAAAAATATAAAAATTAGCTGGGTGTGGTGGTGGGCGCCTGTAAGTAATCCCAGCTATTTGGGAGGCTAAGGCATGAGAATCACTTGAACCTCAGCAACCTCTGCCTCCTGGGTTCCGTGTGTGTGTATGAGGGTTGTAGTGTTTTTGTAGGCAGCCCTAGTAGTAATTCTCAGTTATGCAGTCAGTATAGTAATTTATTGTATATTTTAGGATGTGTATTCAGTACTAAACGCAAATAAGAGGAGGAAAATACAGAAATCAAATTTTTCAATTCATAAACTTTCTCTGTAATATTACTTGTTAACATTTTGGAACAGAGTAGCTTTCTTTGCCCTCTCTTCATTGTCAGTTGAGTAATTGGTAACAATTAAGAATAAAAATGCCGGGCAGACACTGTGGGTCACGCCTGTAATCCCAGCACTTTGGGAGGCTGAGGCGGGCAGATCACAAGGTCAGGAGATAGAGACCATCCTAGCCAACACAGTGAAACCCCATCTGTACTAAAAATACAAAAATTAGCTGGGCATGGTGGTATGTGCCTGTAGTCCCAGCTACTTGGGAGGCTGAGGCAGGAGAATCACTTGAACCCAGGAGGTGGAGGTTGCAGTGAGCTGAGATTGCACCACTGCACTTCTAGCCTAGCGACAGAGTAAGACTCTGTCTCAAAAAATAAAAATAAAATAATTTTTAAAATATAAATAAAGGATAAAAATTATTTTGTGTATATGTTTAAAATATACAAAATACAGTTGTCCCTAACCATGTCATATCTGTTACATGCTATTAATACAAGTAAATAAATAAATGTCCTTGACTTGCTCATAACTTTATAATACTTATCCTTGTTCAGGTGATGCAAATGAAGCTTCACATAGTTGCTTTGATTGCCCAGAAGGGAAATTTTTCCAAAACATCAGCTCAGATTGTATTAGACGGCCTTGTGGACAAGATTGGAGATGTAAAATGTGGAAACAATGCAAAAGAAGCTATGACAGCAATAGCCGAAGCCTGTATGTTACCATGGACTGCTGAACAGGTTAGTGACACAGAACTCATTTCTCCAGTTTTACCAATTTTTTTCCCCAAACTTTAAGCTTACTAATTAAACATTAGTTTTTATCTTTTCAAGTAAAATCTTTTTTCATACTGCATTTTTTTTTTAAATGGATTCTCACTCTGGTGCCCAGGCTAGAGTGCAGTGGCAAGATCTCAGCTCACTGCAACCCTCCCAGGTTCAAGTGATTCTCTTGCTTCATCCTTCCTCGTAGCTGGGATTACAGGTACCTGCCACCCCACCTGGCTAATTTTTCCATTTTTAGTAGAAATGGGATTTGAATATGTTGGCCAGGGTGGTCTGGAACTCCTGACCTCAGGTGATCCACCTGCCTTGGCCTCCCAAAGTGCTAGGATTACAGGCGTAAGCCACCATGCCCGGTTCTTTGATACTGCATTTTTATTTTTCTTTAAAAATACTTTGTTGCCTAGTGATGAAAATTATCTTAGTCAAAAATATTCGGCATATGCAGTGACTCACACCTGTAATCTCAGCACTTTGGGAAACTGAGGCAGGAGGATGACTTGAGGCCAGGAGTTTGAGACCAGCCTGGCCAACAAGGTGAAACCCTGTCTCTACTAAAAGTACCAAAATTAGCCAGGCTTGGTGGTGTGTACCTGTAATGCCAGCTACTAGGGAGGCTGAGGCAGGAGAATCGCTTGAATCCTGGAGGCAGAGGTTGCAGTGAGCTGTTCACGGCACTGTACTCCAGCCTGGGCAATAGAGTGAAACTCTGTCTCAAAACAAAACAAAACAAAAATTCTGTAGAAGATGAGAGAGCCCAGGAGCTCGAGGCTGCAATGATTCATGATTGTGCCACTGTACTCCAGGGTGACAGAACAAGACCCTGTCTCTTAAAAAAAAAAAAAAAAAAAAAAGGCATTATAATGCAGAGTAATTGCTGAAAAGCTATAAACAGTCCAGAATGCTTTTAGTCCTATTGTCACTCACCTCATTTTCTTTTGTAGGTTAACTCTTGTTCCTAAGGCATGCTTGTTAGTTGTTTGAAAATTATGTTTAATGCACATCTGCCTTAATGTAGTAGTATATTTCTATAAGAAATATGAGATAAAACACAGATCTATTGTTTTTCCCTGTTCCAGGTTGTGTCAATGGCTTTCTCACAAAAGAATCCCAAAAATCAGTCAGAAACTCTGAATTGGCTATCAAATGCCATAAAAGAATTTGGTTTTTCTGGGTAAGTCAGAATGAAATCAAGTGGAAAATAATTAAATGTTCTGTCAGTCTCTAAGTCATGATTTGTCGTAGCTATTGCTGCTTACTTCTGAAGAGCTAGAGCTGGGTTGTCTAATTTATATAAAAGAAAATTACCTTTGTTCTCAAAGGTCAATATTGGCTTGTGTTCCTGCCTTTTGATATTCACTGAAAGAGTTCTCTTATTTTTCCTGAAGCATTAATAGCTTTCCTATAGAATATCAAGTTCCAAGGATTTCTAGTCAAATGCATTAGGAAATTTCTGTATGTAATTACATTTGTTTGAATACCTATAGTGTGCCTTGGCGAATTAAATGCTCTCAGAAATTCTGCAATAGAAGAGCTTGTTTTACTTTGTTTAACCCACTGTTCCCAAACTTATTTGCATATAGGGCACAGTGTTTATTTAAAACAAAACTTTATACAGTTCACTTTATTCAAAAAGCACTTTCTAAATCATAGTTCATTTGATTTAATTGTCATAAAAACTATGTGAGGGATTATGTTATCTCCATCTTATAGATGAGGACTAAGGCATAGAAAATTTAAGTAATTTAGGCTGTTTATAGTTAGGAAAGTGACAAAACCAAGATTTTAATCCAGGCATTCTGGTTTGGAAAAAAATTGATAGAACTGCTATACTCTGTTGTCTTTCTTTGTGCCATGCTACATTTTGCAACATGCCTTTTAATATCTTGTAAGGCCGGGCATGGTGGCTTACACCTGTAATCCAAGCACTTTGGAGGGCAAGGTGGGCGGATCACCTGAGGTTGGGAGTTCAAGACCAGCCTGACCAACATGGTGAAACCCCGTCTATAAAAAAAAAAAATTAATATCTTGTAAAACAGTATTTTGAGTTCTACTGATTGAAAAAACACTACTCTAGAAGTTATCATTCAAACAACAAAGAACTGTTTATTATGTTATTATCTGTGGTATTCTCCCATAGTTGAGGGTATTCTTATAATTTCTCTTACTTGTAGTCTTTGATATAACACAGATGTCTTGGCATGTCACTTATAAAAGCCACATAAATATTTTCCTCTTTTTTTATTATGATCTTTCATTTATTCATTTATTAGACAATTACGTATTTGCCACTACAGTGTTCCAGTTGTTTGTTCCAGTCCCTCAGAATACATCATGAACAAAATTAATTTTATTTTTCATGGGAGTTATAGTTGAGTAAAGAAAGATAGGTAATAAATAGTTAAAAAATACATATATATATATGTATGTATGTATATATATATATGTATGTGTGTATATGTGTGTGTGTGTGCATGCATGTGTGTGTGTGTATATGTGTGTGTGCGTGTGTGTGTGTGTGTGTGTGTGCCAGGCACAGTGGCTCACGACTGCAATCCCAGCACTTTGGGAGCTGAGGCCGGTGGATTACCTGAGGTCAGGAGTTCGAGACCAGCCTGACCAACATGGAGAAACCTTGTCTCTACTAAAAGTACAAAATTAGCCGGGCATGGTGGCGCATGCCTATAATCCCAGCTACTTGGGAGGCTGAGACAGGAGAATCTCTTGAACCCAAAGGCAGAGGTTGCAGTGAGCTGAGATCATGCCATTACACTCCAGCCTGGGCAACAAGAGTGAAATTCCATCTAAGGTATAAAATATATATATGTGTATATATGTATATTTTGCATATATATTTTTATGTAAAGCAGGATGAGGGGTTAAATGAAATCAATATGGTATAGTTTAGATGGTGTTGTTTTCTGTATGGTAGTTGAAAAGTTATTCCTGAAAAAATGACATTTGAGCAGAGACCAGGACATGAAAGAGCAAGCTGTGATAATCAGAGAAGAGCATTCTAGACCAAGGGAAGAGCAAATGTCAAAAGCTCTGTGGTAGGATACATGTGATGTATTTAAAATAGTAAGGAGTACATTTCCTTCAGAATGTAGCTATAGGACAAGGAGTGAGTGGGTAGGAAGTGGTAGGAGATGAAGTTGGCCAAAGAATAGGGGGCCAGGTCATGTGGGCCTCAACATTTTGAATAAGTTGGGAAGGCATTAGGGGATTTTGGAGCATAAGAGTAACAGGTTCTTTCTGACTGTCGTCAGAGAAAACAGAGAGGATGTTAAAGACAGGGAGATGAATTAGTAGACTATTGGAATAATCCTGTTGATAAATTCTGGTGGGTTGGACATGGATTGTAGAAGTGCAAGTATTATAACTGATAATATATTTAAAATGTAGAACAGAACAAGATATAAGAGAGAGACAAGTCAGGGATAACTTCAAAAAGTCAAGGATAGCCTGTGCAACTGGAAGAAAAATACGGCTCTTTACTGAGGTAGAGAAGACTGGGAGGAACAGGTTTTGGGATTGGAGTGAGGACAATCGAGAGTTTGGCTTTAACATATTAGATTTAGGCTGTTTTCCAGGCATACAAATGGAAATATCACAAAGGCAGCTGGTTAATATGAATCTGGAGTTCAGGGGAGAGTTCAAGATTAGATTTAGGAGTTGTAATTAAGCATAATAGCATTGTCAGCATATAGATAGTATTTAAAGCTCACTTTAAAGTTAGTGTAGGAGGCTGGGTGCAGTGGCTCACACCTGTAATCCCAGCACTATGGGAGGCCAAGGCAGTCAGATCACATGAAGTAAGGAGTTCAAGCTCAGCCTGGCCAACATAGTGAAACCCTGTCTCTACTAAAAATACAAGAAAAAAAAAAAAAAAAAAAAAAAAAAAAAAAAAAAAAAAAAAAAAAAAAAAAAAAAAAAAAAAAAACGCAGCTGGGTGTGGTGGTGCACACCTATAATCTCAGCTATTCAGGAGGCTGAGGAATGAGAATCACTTGAACCAGAGAGGCGGAAGTTGCGGTGAGCTATCATGATATTGTACTCCAGCCTAGGTGACAGAGCAAGACTCTGTGTAAAATAAAATAAAATAGCGTAGGAAGAGAAAAAGTGAGAACTTTTCCAAAGGGAGCCAGTCCTAGAGTCTGGCTTTATACAACTCTGTTGGTATTTTGAGGGTTTCATTTGTTTGCTTTTAATTCTAAATGTTTCTTCTAGGTTGAATGTCAAAGCTTTCATTAACAATGTGAAGACAGCTCTTGCTGCAACAAACCCGGTGAGTACATAACAACATATATAGGGCATTATTGTCATCTTTGTGGTTCTTTTCTGATTTAAAAAGTTCTTTTTCTTCTGTCTGGCAGGCTGTAAGGACTGCTGCCATAACCCTGCTTGGTGTGATGTATCTGTATGTTGGTCCCTCTTTGCGAATGTTCTTTGAGGATGAGAAGCCTGCCCTCCTATCCCAGATAGATGCAGAATTTGAGAAGGTAAAATTGCCACAAATGATAGAATCCATAAGTGGACTTGAGAATCTCATATTAATTAAGACTAAACTGTTGGGTGTGGTGGTGCGGGCCTACAGTCCCAGCTACTCAGGAGACTGAGGAAGGAGGATTGCTTAAGCGCAGATGTTTTGGGCTGTATGTGCTATGTCAGTTGGATGTCCACGCTAAGTTCAGCATTAGTATTGGGACCTCCCAGGACCTGAGACCACTAGGTGATCCAAGGAAAGGTGAACTGGCCCAGATCAGAAACAGAGCAGGTCAGCCAGGTGCAGTGGCTCATGCCTGTAATCCCAGCACTCTGGGAGGCCAACGCAGGAGGATCCTTTGAGCCCAGGAGTTCTAGACCAGCCTGGGCAACAAAGTGAGACCTCGTCTCTACAAAAAAAATCTAAAAATTAGCCGGGCATAGTGACACATGCTTGTGGTCCCAGCTGCACAGGAGGCCAAGGTGAGAAGATCACCTGAGCCCAGAAGGTTGAGGCTGCAGCCAGCCAGGTTTGTACCACTGTATTCCAGTGTAGGTCACAGAGAGAGACCTTGACTCAAAAGAAAAAAAAAAAAAAGAAAAGAAAACAGAGCAGGTCAAAACTCCCATGCAGATCATTAGTGGGATCATACCTGTGAATAGCCACTGCATTCCAGCCTGGGCAACGTACTGAAACTCCATCTTTCTGGAATGAAGAATATGTATGTGTTTACTTTTATGTACAATAAAGTATCTCTGGAAGAGTTCATAAGAAATTGATGATTTTGGCCAGGCTTGGTGGCTCATGCCTGTAATCCTAGCACTTTGGGAGGCTGAGGCAGGCAGATCACTTGAGGTCAGAATTTCGAGACCAGCCTGGCCAATATGGCAAGGCCCCGTCTCTACTAAAAATACAAAAATCAACCAAGCGTGATGGCACATGCCTGTAATCCCAGCTACTTGAGAGGCTAAGGCATAAGAATCACCTGAACTTGGGAGGCAGAGGTTGTAGTGAGCCAAGATCATGCCACTGCACTCAAGCCTGGGCAACAGAGTGACGCTCTGTCTCAAAAAAAAAAAAAAAAAAAAAAGATTTATTTTATTTTATTTTATTTTTGAGATGCAGTTTCTCTGTCATTGCCCAGGCTAAAGTGCAATGGTGCTTCCTTGGCTCACTGCAACCCACCTCCCAGATTCAAGAAATTCTCCTGCCTCAGCCTCCTTACCTGGGAAGCTAGGATTACAGGCTAGCACTACCATGCCAGGCTAATTTTTGTATTTTTAGTAGAGACGAGTTTTCACCATGTTGGCCAGGGTGGTCTCAAACTCCTGACATCTGGTGATCTGCTTATCTCAGCCTCCCAAAGTGCTGGGATTACAGGCATTAGCCACCACACCCAGCTGATGACTTTATTTATGAGGAAGAGAATAAGGTAGTTATGGTACAGAATGGGAGATTTTTCTCTTTATGTTCTTTCATACAATGTCAAACATTATAAATGTATTACCTGTTCAAAAAGTACATTAAATATAACATTTTGTTTACTATATTTTTCGAGACAGGGTCTTACTCTGTCACCCAAGCTGGAGTGCAGTGGTACGATCATGACATACAGCAGCCTCAACTTCCCAGGCTGAAGTGATCCTCTGGCCTTAGCTCCCAAATAGCTGGAACCACAGGCACAGGCCATCATGCCCGGCTAATTTTAAAAATTTTTTGTACAGACAAGGTCCCCCCTTTGTTTCCCAGGATGGTCTTAAGCTCCTGGGCTCAAGCAATCCTCTCACTTCAGCCTCTTAAAGTGCTGGGATTATAGGCGTGAGCCACTGTTCCTGGCCAAATGTAACACTTTTGAAAAATTTTAAATTAAAAACATAAATTTAAAAACCTTACTCTCCTTAAATAATATTTCTAAATGAAATTGCTGAGTGTTGACAGACTTGCTGTGCATTGTCTTGAATATATGAGTCAAAAGACAGCTTCATAATTCTAATAGGTTTTGGGGGAATTGTTTTTGGTTTTTGTTTTGTTTTGTTTTTGAGACAGAATCTTGCTCTGTCACCCAGGCTGGAGTGCAGTGGCACGATCTCAGCTCACTACAACCTCTGCCTCGTGGGTTCAAGCAGTTCTCCTGTGTCAGCCTCTTGAGTAACTAGGACCACAGGTGTGCACCACCACACCCTGCTAATTTTTGTATTTTTAGTAGAGTTGGGGTTTCACCATGTCAGCCAGGCTTGTCTCAAACCACTGACCTTAAGTGATGTGCCCACCTTGGCCTCCCAAAGTGTTGGGATTATAGGTATGAGCCACCGCACCCCACCTTCTAGTAGGTTTTGTATAAAATTGCCTTTTGACATACAGTCTCAAAATTGTAATGTATGTAGCAATCAAATTACCTACTGTGTAAATAGGTATTATAAAGGAATCAGAGCTTGACACAGGCACTCTCTAATTAATTTTTTCCCATGTTCTATATAAATTTCATTAGCCTTACTCATTAATGTGTGTATAGATGCAGGGACAAAGCCCACCTGCTCCAACCAGAGGGATTTCCAAGCACAGCACAAGTGGTACAGACGAAGGAGAAGATGGAGATGAACCAGATGACGGGAGCAATGATGTTGTTGATCTTTTGCCGAGGACAGAGATCAGGTAGATTCCAGTCTATGAAATGGTTTATTTCATTCATTGTATTGAATCCTGAATGGTGTCTTCGTTTTGAATTCAGTGAGGGGAACTTATGTGATATCATAATTTTTTTCTTTTGGAGTCTTGAATTAAAGGTTGTTTTGTTTTTCAGTGATAAAATCACTTCAGAGTTGGTATCTAAGATTGGTGATAAGAATTGGAAGATCAGGAAAGAAGGCCTAGACGAAGTGGCAGGTATTATCAATGAAGCAAAATTTATCCAACCGAATATAGGTGAACTTCCAACTGCCTTGAAGGGTCGACTCAATGATTCAAATAAAATCTTGGTATGTGGAGCATATGGCTGTTCTTTTTATCTCCCTTCCCCGCTGCAGAAGTTTCCTTTACAGTGTAGCCTTCACTAGCAAAAAATAAGTGGTTACTTTATTTACTTTGAACTAGAAATAGCTGCCTTTAATTTATTAAGTGTATCTCAAGATAACTTGGTAGTTGGCAGATTTACTCATCAAATTTTTATGAATCTCAGAATTTGCTTTATGCAGAAATCCAATATTGAATATGTTTGTATAAAACTGCTTGTAATATACATAAACATAATAATATCTGATTTTTAAGTGTAGATTTTTATATCAGGGTTTCCTTAAACTAGGTTTTACCTTACTTTAAAATTGTAAAGTAGTATCATCTCTGGTCTAAAATTCTGATAGTCCAGTTTTACAAACTGATGATAAAAGGAGAGGCCACTGCCTAAAAATTAATTAGAATAAACTAAGGAGAATAGCATGACAAGCTAATGTCTCTGTCTCTTGTGTAGGCCAGAAATCTCCTGCTGTATTGACAGTATAGCAGCAAACTTAAGAAAGTTGGCACACAACTTGCTTATGGTTTCAACATGAAGTATTGTCTCTTTTCACTCAGGTACAACAAACGTTGAATATCCTGCAACAACTGGCAGTAGCCATGGGCCCAAACATTAAGCAACATGTGAAAAATTTAGGCATTCCTATCATCACAGTGCTTGGAGACAGCAAGGTAAACCTAACTCTTTTCACCACAGCTCCATTCTGGAATAGGCCAGCCACATTCTTGGGTTAAAGATAATTCTCTTTTTAGAGTACATGTAAAGACCTTATAAACTTTATAAAGATGAGAATATTAGAATAAAAACAGTAAACATTTTTGTCTTCCAGGCCCTGTTAAGGTGACCAGATAATCACTTACTAGTTTTGTGACCTTTAGAGAAGCTATCTTCATTGAGAGTCAGTTTCTTTATCTGTGGAA